>PJEM01012385.1:0-47395 GCA_004023845.1 Helogale parvula | reverse complement strand
ATCTAATGGATAGTTGATACCTGTCACAACACAGCATTTTATATACTGTTAAGTGAAACTGCAATACAATCTAAGTTTACTTTGGGAGTGTTTGCTGTATAATTGGATTTAATGAAATGTTTAGAGGTGCAGTAGGCATGACTTTGAGTAGATAATGAAAGAAAATGCAAAATGCTTATTGATTCATGATGTGGTTTCATCTTAGCTTGGGCAAACCATGCAGTAACGACATATTTAAACCTGAGAATTCCACTGCTTAAAATTCCTTATCTCTCCTTTTCCTCAACCGTCACCTGCAGCCCTTCTCTCTGTCTCTCATTCCTCAAGCCCTCTCCTCCCCTTAGTCTCCACCACCCACTCCCTCCTGGATTGTGGCACTGGTGCCACCCCATCACCTGCCACCTGGGGTTCTTCTCCCCACAGGGGTCAGTGATCCTGCTAATGTGAGTTAGGTCATGTCATGTCTTCACTGAAAATGCTTCAATGGCTCCGTCTCACTCTTGGGAAGCCTCTAGAATGTAGGGCCCATGAGCACAGGGCCTTTGGGCTCTTTTGGTGAAAGCTGTCTCCCCAGCATCAAAAGCCTCTCCCGGTGCATAATAGGCACTAAATTAATTGTTGTTAAATGAATGAATGAAATATGACTATTAGAATTTAATTCCATCATACAAAATCATAAAGTGAAAAGTACATAAACAAAAATGAGGAAAGATTTTATTTCATGCCACTAGAGTGCCTGAGGACTCATAAATTCATTCCTGGGCCAAGAATACTATGCACACTGAGGCTGTGCAGTGGTTTTCTATTGCTGGAGAACAACTTCCCTCAAACATAGTGACTTCCCACAGACAGTGACTTCCCACAGCATCCGTCCATGTGTCCCAGTTCTGCAGGTCAGTAGTCCCCTGTGACGCTGAGGGTCTTCTCCTGGGTGTCACAGGCAGTGTTTGCACCTAAAGCTCAAAGTCCCCTCCAAGCTTGCACAGAGCTGTTGGCAGAATTCCATTTCCTGGAGCTGGAGGACTGTGGTGCCCACTTCCTTGCACAATGTCAGTGGGCTGCTGCTCTCAGCTCCTGCGGCCACCAGCACTGCTTGCCCCGTGACCCCTTCCACTGTCAAGGCCTCTCTCGCACTGAGTCCTGCTCACTCTGCCACGTCTTCCCTCAGGAAGACCCCATCCTATTAAGGGCTCACCAGATGAGGTCAGGATTACCCACAATAACCCTCCTGTTATAATTCAGCTGATATGACCCTTAACTGCATGTGCAAAGTCCCTTCACACTAGCACCTGGATTAGTGTTTGATCCAACAACTGGGAGAATATGAACCACCTGAGGTCGATTAGGGCCGCCATCTTGGAATCTGCCCAGCACAGCCCGGTTCTTTTTCTTTTCTAATTGGATCACAGTCAGAGATAAAGTTGAAATAAACAGACTGTTTGAATGTTAATAATATGCATTCTGTCCCTTAGATATAGATATTCTTCTTAAATCTTAATACTAATTGATGATGTTTACCATCTCATGGTTAATTTACAGCCAATAGAAAGTAAAGTGGGATAGTTCTTCCTGTTCTTTGGACCCTGTAACAGTTATGTGCTGCTGCATCACAAGTTACCCGAGACTCAGCAGCTCAGAACAACACATGTTCATTGTCTCCTACAGTTTCCCCAGGATCAGGAATCCAGGACAGGTTCCCCTGAGCGCTGCTGACCTCTCTCAAGGTCGCAGTCAAGTTGTCCACCAGGACTGCACCATCTGATGGCCTGAGTGGGGCTGGGGGTTCACAGGAAACAAGGGTCCCCCACGTGGCTGTTGGAAGAGGCCTTCTTTTCTTCCCTGATAGTTCCAAGAGGCCTCTTAAAATGGCTAATGACTAGGTAGATTCTTCTCCCTGAGCAAGTAATCAGAGAGAGAAAGACAGAGAGAGAGACAGACAGAGAGAAAGAGACAGAGAAAAAGAGAAAGAGAGAGACCCAGCTGGAAGCCGCCATGTGCTTTGCATCCTGAGACCCAGGGTCACACATCATTACCTCAGCCTTTTCTGCCAGTTAGAAGTGAATCGTTCAGTGCAGCCACACCCAAGAGAAGGCCATTCAGATCTACCTCTGGAAGGGAGGATGTCAAGGATTTAGGTACATGTTAAAACCAAAATAAAAATTAAGTATCGATTTTGGATTTTGTAAGTTAAACACTTCTTTCACCCTTTATTTTTATTAAGTGCTTCAAATTTGTCTTTGGAAGTAATAAGGAGAAGTTTATAGAAATTGAACATTTATAATAAATTTAACGTCTCTCAGTATGGTTTTCAGTGAGATTTTGTAGAAGAGATTTATGCATCTACAAATTCTAAAAAGCACTGTTACTATGTACTAATTTTTTTAAAGCAGCTCTGTTGTCATTTCCATTCATTTTTTTTCCTATTTCATCAATGGTTATTCCTTTGTATGATTTCCAACTTAATTTATATTAAGCAACAATGTACTTTTTCATTCTGTGAATTTATTGAATCTAGTTGCATGTGAGGTTAATGTGACCCATCAAATCCTTTGCCTTGCACACCATATGCAACAATGTATACCAGAAATCAATAGAGATGCCAGTGAACAAAAGATCAAATGACCTATATGTAGCCAAAGCTATTGTTATAGCTTTCTGTATCCTTTAACATGGTTCAGAATAATTGACTGTGGTTTTGTTCCCATGTAAATAGTTCTTATGAAGTATCCTTGAAACAAACTTTGGTATGTTATTTTTAATTTCCTTAAAACATTAACCTGGAATGGTTAACAAACTCCATTTTGAAAAATGCCAGTTTTTTAAAAACATTTTTTTAATGTTTGCTTATTTTTGAGAGGAACAGAGCATGAGTGGGGCAGAGACAGAGAGAGAGGGAGATACAGACTCTGAAGCAGGCTCCAGGTTCTGAGCTGTCAGCACAGAGCCTGACGTGGGGCTCAAACTCTCAAACTACGAGATCATGACCCTAGCCGAGGTTGGACACTTAATTGACTGAACCACCCAGGCACCCCTGGAAAATTTCAGTTTAAGGAGTTCTGATACAGTAACCTGCTGGACATCTGCACTGGGACAAGAAACAGAAGGAATGAAGTCCCGTGGACCATCCCCAGTCCCATCCCCCACGTGCAACCTTTGTCCTGAGATGCCTGGTTACAATTTCTTTGAGTTGTTCTAAAGATATTACAATAAGGATATATATTCCCAAACAAAATATTGTTGTTTTGTTGCCTGTTTTCACCTTCCTGTAAATGAACACATGCCGCACATACTCTTCTGTGATTCAAGGTCATGTCTAGTTGACTTATCTCTGATGTAGGAGGTGTAGTTCACTCATTTTTGCTGCTTGTAAAGTTTTACATTTTGTGACTCACACTATTTGATATTTTCCTATTTGTTTTATGTGATCATTCCAATTTTTCCTATCAACGTTAGTGCACGTGTTTTCTGGGACACACGGGCCAGTGATCTCCCAGAGTGTATGATCAGGAGTAGGATTGCTGGATTGTATGCGGGATGTGTTGTAACCAGACTAGTGCACATGAAACTTGATTTCCACAGTGCTTGTGCCAGTGTAACCTTTCACCAGGCATGTGCATATATTTATGTTGCTGTTTCGATTGCTCTGAAGATGAAAGCTGAGAGGCAGCTCTTTCACTGAAGGGCAGGAAGTAAGTGTGACCGTCACTGCCTGGTTTAAGGACCACCCAGGTCTGACCCTATTCATAACTTGATTTCCTTTACTTGCATTCCACGTACCTTGTTATTGTACGTGTAGCCTCTAAGTCCATATATGCTTCCTTTCTGCATCACCATATAGTATTATTTTATTCATTTGGAATCTTTTATCTTATATGTTTAGAATCATCCATAATAAAGACAGAGGAGGGAAAGGGGGGATCCAGATGGACACAAGTAAAGACAAAAGAAAATAGAAAATGAAAGCAAGAACAAGAAGAGAGGAATTGCAAACAGTGAGAAGAGACAACATTTTCAAAGTTCAAGGAAACAAAAGAGATGTAGAATAAAAGAAATTTCAGAGAGCTTTATTAGCAATCTATTGCTGTGCACCAGATGACCCCCAAAGTCAGTGGCTTAAAACATCAAACACCTCTCAGCTCGCGAGATACTACAAAGACAAATGCACTGGAGCAGAGGCTAATGGGAGGAGCTGGACAAAGAGGAGGAATTTACAGATGGAATAAGAGTAGGTGGTTGGTTTACACCTGGAAATGATGTTGTTAGTCCTCCTGGAAGCAGGTGCCAAGACACACAGGGTTCAATTCACCATCATATTATCAGAGGAAACACCTGTCAGAGCATAGGAGAGGGAGACAGAAAATGCTGGAAGAGCCAGCAGACCAAGATGCTTGTCTCACCCCACATTATGGTCCCCAGGAGAAAGGTGTGTTGCACTATCACAGACCAGCAGGCAACCTAAGTGAAGTGAGCAAGGCCTGAGGGGAGCCCTCAGCTACAGTCAGCCATCAGAGAGTCCCATGCCACCCAGACACCAGCCTTCCTTCCTGTCCCTGCTGTGACCTGTTACTGCGTGGACCCAGCCCACAGGAAGCAGGACCTCTGCACAAATACTGCCATGGACTGCAGAGCACCCTTATGGCTTACCTGGAAGTGTGACCCAAACCTTCCTCCCTGAGGGGTCTGGGCCCTTGGAAATGAAGACATTTTCAGGCTGGGTTCCTGCACTTTTTGTTTCTAAATGGAAGATTATATAATAAAACAGGGATAGATTTACTCCTTTTTTCCCACTATGGAAGCCTTTTATATCTTTTTCTTGCCTAATTGCTCTGGCTATAACTTCCAATATCATATTGACTAGAAGTGGTGAGAGTAGGCATCCTTGCCTTGTTCCTCATCTTCAGGGAAAATCTCTTAGGCTTTCAACATTGATATTAACTGTGGGGTGTTTATAATTGGATTTTATTATGTTGGGATAATTTCCTTTTATTCCTTGTTGGATAAGTGCTTTTATAATGAAAGGGTATTGATTTTTTTTCTTTTCCAGCATTGATTGGGATGATCATTTTTTTAATTATAATTTTATTAATGTGACATATTACTTAATTGATTTCCTATGTTGACATATCCTTGAATTCCAGGAATAAAACCCACTTGGTCATGATGTATAATCTTTTTAATATGCTTCTGAATTCAATTTACTAGTATTTTGTTGAATTTTGCACCAATATTCATCAGGGATGTCGATTTGTAGCTTTCTTCTCTTGTAGTATCTTTTTTTAAAAATACAGTTTATTGTCAAATTGGTTTCCAGTGCTCTTCCCCACAAGTGCCCTCCTCCATGACTATCACCCTCTTTCCCCCCAATCCCTCCCCCTTCAGCTCTAGGTTCAGTTTCAGTATTCAAGAGTCTTTCATGATTTGCGTCCCTCTCTCTCCCCAACTCTCTTTCCCCCTTCCCCTCCCTATGGTCCTCTGTTAGGTTTCTCTTGATAGACCTGAGTGCAAACATGTGATATCTGTCCTTTACCTGACTTATTTCGCTTAGCATGACACCCTCGAGGTCCATCCACTTTGCTACAAATGGCCAGATTTCATTCTTTCTCATTGCCATGTAATACTCCATTGTATATATATACCACATCTTCTTGATCCATTAATCAGGTGATGGACATTTAGGCTCTTTCCATGATTTGGCTATCATTGAATGTGCCGCTATGAACCTTGGGGTACATGTGCTCCTATGTATCAACACTTCTGTATCCTTTAGGTAAATCCCTAGCAGTGCTATTGCTGGGTCATAGGGGAGTTCTATGGATAGTTTTTTAAGGAACCTCCATACTGTTTCCAGAGCGGCTGCACCAGTTTACATTCTCACCAACAGTGTAAGAGGGTGCCCGTTTCTCCACACCCTCACCAGCATTCTTCTCTTGTAGTATCTTTGTCTGTCTTTGGCATCAGGACCATGATAGCTTTATAGAATGACTTAAGAAGAGTTTCCAATGTCTTTAAATTTTTGGCAAGAGTTTGAAAAGGATTGGTGTTAGTTCTGTATTTGGTAAAGTTCAACAGTAAAGCCATGAGGTCCAAGCTTTTCTTTATCAGTTGTTTGATGACTAATTTAATATCCTTTATGTTATAGGTCTATTCAGATATTCTATTTTCTTAAAATTGTGTCTTGGTAGGCTTTAGTTTCAGGGAATCCATCCATTTCATCTAGATTTTCCAAATGTTGGCAAATGGTTCTTTATAGTGCTCTCTTATAATCCTTTTTATTTCTGTAGAATAAGTAATAATATCTACGCTTTCCTTTCTGATGTTATTGTTATTTTACTTTTTATTTTTTTAATGGTTATTTATTTTTGAGAGAGTAAGAGAGAGAGAGAAAGAGAGAGAGAGAGAGAGAGAGAGAGAGAGCAAGCGAGAGCTGGAAAGGGGCAGAGAGAGAGGGAGACCCAGAATCCAAATCAGGCTCCAAATTCTGAGCACAGAGTTCAATTAGGGGCCTAAACTTAGGAACCATGAGCCATGACCTGAGCCGAAGTCGGATGCTTAACCTATTGAATCACCCAGGTGCTCCTCCTTTCTGATTTTAGTAGTGTGTTTCCTTTCTTTATGTCCTTAGTCAGTCTAGGTAAAGCTTTGTCAATGTTACTGATCTTTGCGAAGAACCAGTTTTTGACTTCCCTGATTTTCTTGATTGCTTTTCTAGCCCCTGTTTTATTTATCTCTGATGTAATATGGATTCTTAACTTTCTTCTGCTTGCTTTGAGTTTATTTGTTGTTCCTTTACTAGCTCTTGAGTTGTAGGGTTTGGTTGTTGATTTGAGATCTGTTTTGGTCTAAGCATTTGCAGCTATAAATTTCCCCATTAGCATTGTTTTCCTTGTATTCTATAAGTTTGGATATATTGAGTTTTGTTTTAAGGTGTCTCTAAATATTTTCTAATGGTTTTTTTGGTGATATATTTGTTTTTTTTTTTTTACTGTTAAACTGAAACATCTGAACCAAAGCATTCACAATGCTTATTATACTTTAAAGAGAATCATGTACTATAGTCTTAGACATCACTACAGAACAAGGAGAACAAAAGGCTTTAAAATATATCCACAGTGTGTACTATTTCAATATTCATTCATTGACAAGTTAGACTGTTCTTTTTATTTTTGTAATTCTTTAAAGCTATTTATTTATTTATTCCTCGTGCATGTGGGTGAGTGGGGAGATAGATGGGCAGAGGGAGAGAGAATCTTAAGTAGACTCCATGCTCAGCTTGGAGCCCGAAGCAGGGGTTCATCTCATGATCAGGAGTTTGTGACCTGAGCCGAAATCAGAAGTCAGACTCTGAAGCAACTGAGCCACCCAGGTACCTCTCTTTTTCTTATTGTTTCATCATTTTATTCAGGCAGGATTTATTCAAAGAAAAGCAACTTAATTTTTGTTTGCATTGCTTCATACAAATGATATGAATTAAATGATCTCTATCTCCTGCATCCAGGAGGGAATCATGACATTCTCAGATAGTAATCTAGACCAATAGATCCTACTAAAAATAACCAGTTTCAACAACCAAATAACCAGCCTGTTTGTGGTCTTGACGAACATCTAATGGATTCTCAGTTATTTTTATAATGAAGAGTACTGCAATTGATGAGATTCATCAAAATTTAAAAGAACATTGCATACAAAATTATTGTTGAAGCTCTAAATGCCATTAAAATGACAAAAATGAGAATTTTAATTAGTTACTTCACAGGACCAAACTTACAAATCATAACTAGTACAAATTCAGTACTATCGTGACTTCTTATTTACAAGGTAGCTAGTTGGTAAATTAATAGATGGCATGAAATGCCAGAGTCCAGCTCCAGCAGGTCTAGGGTTCCCTGATGTATGGAAGGTGCTGGCGAAAGGGGCAGGGAATGAGAGAGCCACGAGTTTCTTTCTGATCCCCAGGCAGGCATCTCTGCACTGACCTGAGAGCCAGCTTTATTTATGGTAAAAAATGTATGGGGTCAGCACAGAAGTGGCGTTTGCCTTAGACAATGATTTCTGATGACACGTTTCTTTGGTATGTAAAATTTTCCCAGAACATAGATTGGTAGAAGACTCATGCATAATCTTTATCAATAGTGATTGATGTAGGTGACTTAGATGCTTATCATATGGGGAAGAAAGTTATCTTTAGCATTTAAATACAAGACAATGTTTTTAGCATAGTAAAGGTAAAAGTTAGTTCTGTGTGAGCAGGGGTCAACAGCTTGTTTTCTTGAGGGGAAGTAAGACAGGTTTTTCAGGAAATGCAATATTTGCTCTCATAATCACAAAAGAAGAAATTCCTATAATAAGTTCCTTCACAAGGTGCAATCTGCATATTTTAGAATAAAGGGACAAATCACTTCCTATACCAATCAGCAAGGTGTCTTGGGGAATCGGTGATCAAAAAATAATTGAGTGGGGGGTAGGCATGGGTTACCATCTGAGGGCAGGAGGCCTCGCAAAACCCGCCTTACCTCACAAGGAGTTTTCTCAACTTAGTTCAGAAATGGCTCCTGACAATAAAAATTAATACTTAACATTATTTTTTAAAAGAGATAATGTATGATAACAAAGGAATACAAAAAACTCAATGTATTTTATAATATGATGACCATTTAAACCTTTATCCGTATACAACAGGGTAATCCGTATACAACAGTCATCTCTAGTGAACTTGCACATTTTCAACAGTTTATTTTATTGTGAGTTCTTGAATTGTTTTCAATATACAGCTTTTTATAGAACAAATATTACGTTGTATACCTGGATAAGACTTAGTACATTGAGATGTTTTCAAAATATTTTTTAGGTTTATTTATTTTGAGAGAGAGAGAGAGAGAGAGCAGGGAAGGGACAGAGAGAGGGAGAGAGAGAATCCCAAGCAGGCTCTGTACGGAGCCTGATGTGTGGCTCGAATTCATGAACCATGAGTTCATGACCTAAGGTGAAACCAAGTGTTGGACAATTAACTGATTGAGCCACTTATGTGCCTTGAAATATTTAAAAATATTTATAAATTAGTTTTTTATTATTCAAAAGCAGTTGGCAATAATTTTACAGCATTGGATTCTATAGAATTAAAATTTCACACAGTACTCATTTTGATGTTAAAAAATTTCACAGAAAAATTACAAATTACACAGCCTGATTGTATGGTACTGTAATTTCCAGTTTCTAGTTCTGGTAGTTCTGGTAATTAAAACCTCCATTAACAATTCATTACCTGTACACTTATGAAGGCAGCTCACATGATTTGCAAACAAATCTTCAGATTTCATGCTATTTGCCAAAGAATTCAGTGCAGCAAGAAAAGACAACCCAGTATGCAAATTTACAGACTAACTTGCAAATTGACCAGTTTCTCTGAACCAAACTGTTTTAACCTCTCAAGGCACTGTCCCTAAAGTTCTATATCACTGTGACCCTGCCCGTTTACCCACAGAGGCTCCACGGGTCTTCAACAAGACTCAAACAATGTAAGGTCATGTGAAAAGTCACTGACTTCATCTTCAGTCCCGTGAATTATTAATACTGGAGAGGTTATCTTAGAGACTTTGTCAATGTTTGAGAATGCATCCAAACAATGGGTCTTCATGGTATCAGGAAAAGCGACAGTCATTCCTGAGGTCAAAGGAGAATGGAGAATAAGGACCACACTCTTACACCACGCAGCAAGAGCCACAGGTGGTACTGTCCCTCTCTAATTTGGCCATATAGAATCACACTTTCAGGGCATTATCCATATCTCATCCTAAGAGCAAGCCAAGCAACTTCTATATCTTCGCAGAGGTTCTTGTCTGATGGTTTCCCAGAACTTGTGCCATCCCAGAATGATCCTATGAGAAATATTCCAATTACTCCGTGATCCCAGTCCTCTGTAAAGCTGCTCATATGACCAAGGTCAAGAGCACTTCCATGTGAGAAGAGTAAAGTGTACTTGACATTGGGTGAAGAAGCAAAAACATGTAGGAATTCTGTTGCTCTAGTCATGAAACACTAATAGCATCTCTGTCCAAACGAGTGCTGTCAGTCTGCTGGCTGTGATCGGTGTGAAGTCCAGAGGCTTCCAAGTTCATCACACATTTGCGTAAATTGGATCATGTAGCAAAAACGCTAATTTTGAATCCACTTTCTTGGGGAAGGCAGACAGCAGAAGAGGCGACATAGTTCACTAAAGGAGATTATGCTTCTGCAACTGAGGTGTCAAGAGGAAAGGGCCAGGAGGGAGCGTCTGCCCACACGCAGTCATCCACAGGTGGGACCCACACTGCAGCCTCTGCCACCACCCCTTCTTCTGGCACAGCAGACACCTCCCCCAGAGGCAAGCAGGTCTTTCTTCACCCCGCTTTCCTTTCTCTGCTCTTCCTCAGCCTCTTCCGCGGGGCTGGCTCTCTGGTGGGAGGAAGGAGGACAGGGAACCGAGGGGCGAGCAGAACGCTCACTAAGGCTGGAGTTTGTTACTGAATTAAATATTTTTAAGTAGTTCACTTGCGATTTCTTTTGGCCCATCCAACAAGTTTACAATTATCAGATCGTTTTGCCCTATTGAAACTTTTATTAATATTGGTCTGATATCAGTAGAAAACATTCCAGTTCTCTTTTGGTTACTGTGTGCAGGGGATTCCTTTTCCTATTTTCACTGTCAAAGTATTTGTGTTTTGGATAAAGTGAATCTCTGTTAGACAACACAGAGTTAGATCATCTCTCTGTCACTGTTCTGCTAGTCTCTAGCGTTGACTGGAGTATTTAATTCATTTACATTCAAAGTAATTGCTGATAAGGAGGGACATGTCTGTGTTATTTGGCTATTTTCTATTGCCTTATAATTATGTTGTCCCTCATTTAAAAATGTTTTCATTCTAGTTTTTGTTTAATTTTTTAGTGAAATGGCTTAATACCCTCTCATTTCCTTTTGCATATAGTACTGTATAGACATTTTGTGTTTGCATGGGGATCACAGTACACATCCTAAAAGTATAGCCCTCTCATGTGTATTTCTACAAGCTTACCTTCAATAACAGACAAGTCTCATTTTATACAGCTCCATCCTGTCCCCTTGCAGTGATTGATGTCAGAACATTACATCTTTATACATTATCTGAAAACATACACTAATAATTGTTTTCATATATTTGTCTGTGAAAGCAAGTCAAAACCAGAAAGTGGAGTTACAAGTCAAAGTTATGATAATAGTGGCTTTTAAGGTTTTTTTTTAAAAAACGTATCAGTCATTTAAATTATGTAGAAAACAAACACTGGACTTAGAAACCGAAGTGACACTAATCCTACCTTTATAATTGCCCATTTATTACCTTCACTGAGATCAGTATTTCTTCACACAGCTCTGTGACTGTCCGTGTCCTTTCACCCTGAAGGATTCCCTTTAGCAGACCCTGCAGGGCAAATGCAGTGGTCATGAACTCTCTCAGCCTTTGTTAACCAGAGAATGTCTTCATTTGTCCCTCATGCTGAAGACCCATTTTGCAGATATAGGATTCTTGATTGGATATTTTTCTCATGACACATGGAATATCAGACTACTGCCTTCTGGTCTTTGAGTTTCTGATGACAATTCTGCTAACTTTTGAAGGAACCCTTGTACACGATGAGTCACTTTTCTCATAGTGCTTTCAAGACTCTGTCTTTGTCTTTGGTTTTCTACAATTTCATTATAATGTGTCCTGGTGTGGATGTCTTTGCATTCATCCTAACTGCAATTTATCATTTTTCTTGGATGTTTATATTCATGTTTTTCATCAATTTGGATCAAGTTTTTAGCCATTGTTTCTTCAAATACTCTCTCTTTATTCTGTCTTCTGTCTGGGGCTCCCACAATGCATATGTCGACCCTCTTTCTAGTGTCTTAGTGCTCCCTTAGCCTATGTTCACTTGTCTTCAGTGTTGTTCATTGGTTCCTTAGACGAGATGATTTCAGTTTTCCTATCTTGAAACTCAGTGATTCTTTGTTCTGTTTACTGTAATCTGCTCTTCAATACCTCTAATAAAAGTTTTCATTTCAGTTGTGGTACATATCAGCATTGGACTTTTCTTTCAGTTTCTTTTCATGTTTAGTATCTCTTTGTTGATATTTTATTTTATTCATAGCTCAGTGTCTTCACTTTTGGTGTCTTCCTTTAATGCTTTGAGCAACTTACAGACAATTAACTTAAAGTTCTTATCTAAGTGTGTCTGGGTGGGTCAGTCGGTTAAGAATCTGACTTGGCTCAGCTCATGATTTCATGGTTTGTGGGTTCAAGTCCTGTGTTGGGCTCTGTGCTGACAGCTCAGAACCTGGAGTTAGCTTCAGATTCTGTATCTCTCTCTCTCTCTCTATGCCTATTCCCTGCACACAGTCTGTTTCTTTCTGTCTCTCAACAATAAATGAACATTTAAAAATTTTTAAAAACAAGTAATTTACTCGTCTCGTAAGTCCACATTCTGATCTTTCACAGGGATATTTTCTGGGTTTTGTTCGTTTGTTTGAATGAATCATATTTTCCTGTTTCTTTGTATACTTTGTGTATTAATGGAGAAAACTGGTCATCTCAAGCTTATCATGCAGTAACTCTGAAAACCAGATTCTTCCCAGCAGAGGGTGTGTTTTTGCTTTGATTTTGATCACGGTACTCCGAGTGCTAGAAATCAGCCATAGGTGTACATTCTAGCTCTTTTTATGTCATTTTTCATCCTATGCCTTTCCCTGAGCATGTGTGCATGCTAACTTTCTACATCCCTGCCCTCCCCCTCCACCAGTGATGTTCAGTGAGAATCCATGAGTGGAGTGGCAATGCCCCGGTGTGGCCAAGGGCTGACAATAAAAGCCTTTTTACCTGCTTAGCCAAACCTCCCCAGGATCTCCTTGGACTACTGCACCAGGACAGGGCTCTACATACAAGGTTTCAGTCAGGTTTGGCTTGTAAATTGTTTTCCCAAATTTATACTGATTTTGATGTTTCCTCGTCATTGAATAACCATGGACTCTGGCTTTACAGAAAAAAGATCTCTAGGCCATTGAAGTTGGTTCCCAGATCTGTAGCCAGACCCACAATCATGCTGGATGCTCCAGTACACACTGGCATTTTCCACGGAGAGGACCTCGGACCTAGGAGTCCCTGTCACTTGTTCCTGCTGCTGCCTCTGACGCTGGAGGCTGGGATACTGGCTCTTTCTTGCAGTGATGCAAATGCCATAATCTTCTCTCCTGACCACTTCAGGTCCCACTGTCTGCTACTCAGAACCCTAGAGTCTGCAGCTCTGGTATCCATGCTCCAATCTCATTTCTACCCTGAGGGCTGACCAAGGGGCAGCCAGCCAGAAGCTCCCAAAGGCCTCGATCCCTGTAGCTGAGTCATGACCTACAACAGGAAAAGCCCCTTCCTGAGTCCTAAACATCTCCTGGGCATCTGGTGGTTAGGTGCTGCCTGCCTACAGTTCCCAACGTGATTGAAGTGTGAGTGCAGGAGGCAGTTTGCATAGTCCTGCTTGCTTTCTCAGGCAACCAAGCCCAGCAGGCAGACAGTAAACTCACATAGGAACATGTGCAGATGCACGCATGCGTGTGCAGGACCCACCACACCAAACACCCCTACACTTTCTTCTTTCCAGTCTCCAAGTAAACTTTAAGGAATTCTGGTCACAGCATTCATTCCTTCATTCCTTCTTTCCTTGCTTCCTTCCTATTTCCAAGTATATTAAGTGAATGCCTCTGTGCAAATCTCTGTGTCAGACCTGTTAATCATTTAATGAAACAGACAGAAAATATAATCTCCTAATACTTACAATCATATAGGAAAGACAAACATTAAATAAAACATGATAATAGTGTTATTATATGTTACATATTCCTGTGACCTATTGCTAGGTAACAAACAATCTACAAATAAAACAATCTACAGGGACAATCTGTTAGGGACAGCTGAGTGGCTCAGTTGGTTAGGCATCAGACTCTTGATTTCAGCTCAGGTCATGACCAAGATTGTGGGATGGAGCCCTGCATCAGACTCCCTACCGAGTGCAGAGACTGTTTAAAATTTTCTCCCTCTCTCCTTCTGCCCCTCTCTTCTGCTTTCTTTTTCTCTGTCTATCTTTTTTTCCCTCTCTCCAATTAAAAAACAACCACATTTTAATTCTGTCTCATTCTGTAGATCAGCTCAGCTCTATGGCATCTCTTCTGCTTCATGTGACATGGGCTGGGACTTCTTCATGTGGAGACCTGAATGGTCCAGAATATACCTGAAGGCCTCCTAACGGAGCTGCAGGTGGTGTAGGCTCTCAGTGGGGAGTACACTGAGACTGTTAAAGGCCCTATGATGCCATGTGATGCTGATCCAGGTCTTGAATCTCACAAGCTCTGGGGGAAAAGAGAATTCAGTAGAAGCGCAACTGGTGCAAAACATTGTTTTGTGAGCTCTCAGGACTCCTCCTTCAGCTGCTCCAAGCTTGGCTTGCCTTTCTGAGAAGGAGGAAACATCCTCACTTTTTTTATACAATATTTTTTCTTCTTTTTCTTTCTTTCTTTATTTCTTGAGAGAAAGAGAGAAAAAGAGAGAAAGAGAGAGAGAGAGAGAGAGAGAGAGAGCGAGCGCAGGGGTGGGCCAGAGAGAGAGGAAGACAGTGGATCTGAAGTGAGCGCTGTGCTGACAGCAGAGAGCCTGACTCAGGGCTGAAACCCACGAAGTGTAAGATCATGACCTGAGCTGAAGATGGAGGCTTAACCCACTGAGCCACCGAAGCAGCCCAATATGTTCACTATTTCTTCTGTCTCACCCCTTTTTCCAACCGATCTTAATCACCCCCCACCATAATCCCTCACCTTCTGCTTCAATCAACCACCACATGTGAGTAGGAAGGGCCCGAGGCAACCAAGACCAACATCCAGGCACTAACCTCACGTTCTGACGCAGAAACTCAATGCCTACCTTCCTCCCAAGCCTCGACCCAACACCAAGCAGAGTACAGGGCTTCCCTGAAAGACATGTCCTGTTGCGTGTTGTTCTAGGTCAGGCCGTGGTCACAAACACAGCTCTTTCTCTCCCTAGCTCAGGCCCCCACCTGCACAAGCACCTGCGTACTAGGGCTGCTGTCTGCCTGCTCTCCCCTCTCAACCACAGGCATTGACACCACCTGCAGCTCAGCCTCCTCCCTCCTGGAGCCCTGAGCCAGCAGCTCCTAACTGGAAGGCACATCAGGAAGCTCAGGTGACCAGCAGGCCTGTCTAGACATCGTGAGCTTCAGTGGGGTCTGTACTCAGAAGCACTCCATCCTCATAGAGGTCTGGTCTTGCCCTCCAACCTCACCCCTGGTCCAGATTCCCAGGCTGGGAGTCAGTCTCTTTAACAAATCATGTTGGGAACACTGGACAGCAATATGCAGAAGAATGAAACTGGACCACTTTCTTACACCATATGCAAAAAGAAATTCAAAATGGATGAAAGACCTAAATGTGAGTCAGGAAACCATCAAAATCCATAACAACTTCTTACTAGACACATTGCTGGAAGCAAGGGAAACAAAAGCAAATATGAACTACTGGAGTTCATCAAGATAAAACCTTCTGCACAGGGAAGGAAACAACCAACAAAACTAAAAGACTGTAGATTTATAGAATGGGAGAAGATATTTGCAAATGACATATCTGATAAAGGATCAGTTTCGTAAATCTATAAAAAACTTAGCAAACTCTACAACCACAACACAAATAACCCAGTTAAGAAATGGACAGAAGATATGAAGAGACACTTATATAAAGAAGACATCCAGATGGCTAAGAGGCATGTGAAAATACACTAACATCATGAGAAAGAATGAAATTCTGCCATTGCAGCAACGTGGATGGAACTGGAGGGTATTATGCTAAGTGAAATAAGTCACTCAGAGAAAGACAGATATCATATGTTTTCACTGATATGTGGAATTTGAGAAATGTAACAGAAGACAATGGGGAAAAGGGAAGGGAAAAAGAAGTGACAGAGAGGGAGGGAGGCAAACTATAAGATACTGTTAAATACAGAGAACAAACTGAAGGTTGATGAGGGATGGAGGAGGGGGGAAATGGGTGATGGACATTGAGGAGGGCATTTGTTGGGATGAGCATTCGGTGTTGTATGTAAATGATGAATCATGGGAATCTACCCCCAAAACCAAGAGCACATTGTATACACTGTATGTTAGCCAACTTGACAATAAATTATATTAAAAATAAATACATAAATAAATAAACATGAAAAAAAAAGTAAATATGCTAACATTTTCCTGTCAGAATGGCTTAAATGAACAACAAAGGAAACAACAGATGTTCGTGAGCATGTGGAGAAGGGGAGCCCTCTGACAGTGTTGGTGGGAATGTAAACTGGTGCAGCCACTCTGGAGAACAGTATGGAGGTTCCTCAGAAAACTAATGATTAAATACCCTATGATCCAGCAATTGCACTACCAGGCAATTATCCAAAAGGCACAAAAATACGTATTCATAGGGGTACTTGCACCCCAATGTTTATAGCAGTATTATCAATAGTAGCTAAACTATGGAGAGAGCTCAAATGGGTTCTTCATTAGCTACAGTTCTATGGTTTTCCTGAATACAGTCATGTTGGTTTTCAAAGTCAGGTCTTTTAGGGGCTTATCTGTCCTGTGCAGGACGTAGGGTTTAGTGCTCAATGTGGGGCACAGACTCCTTGCTTCTCAGTGAAATTTTGTATTTTTGAGATCCCAGTATATTTTGAATTCTCATATCTGGGTGGGGGCAGGTTTGCTTTTGGTTTTGTCTTTGTTTTGGTTTTTGGCAAGAGTGTCTGCCTCTCTTACCTGTTTTCACGCTATTCTTTTATTGTTTGTTGTGCAGGCTCAGGTCTTTTTCAGAGGAGATTATTCTGCATATAGTTGTAAATCTGTTGTGTCCATGAAAGGAGATGAATTCAGGACCTCAGTAAGGTGGAACCTTGAACCAGACCCCCAAACCATCTTGATTACCTTTGCTTTGCTGGAAAATTTTGAAATTTGGAATTGGGGGTCCTACTACTTTGGCTTCCTTTTTTAAGATTGGCTAACCTAAGACCTATGACTTTTCCTATTATTTTAGAATCAGTTTGTCAGTTCTTACAAAGGAGCTATTTAGGTATCTGATAGGGACTGTGTTGAACCTATAGATGAATTTGAGGAATGTTGCCACATAGACAATATTAAGTCTTCTGACTGTGAACATGTTTCCATTTACTTAGATGTTTGTAAATTTCTCTCAATAATGTCTTGTAATTTTCAAAGTATAAGATTTTCACTTTTTTTGTTAAATGTATTCCTAGTATTTAACTCATTTTGGTGCTATTGTAAATGGACTTGTTTTTTTTAAATTTCATTGTTGGATTGTTTATTGAAAATATATGGAAAGGTAACGGATTTTTAATGTATTGACCTCATATCCTACAACGTTGCTGAACTTGCTTATTTGTTCTAATAGTTGATGCCCTAGGATTTTCTACGTACAAGGTCATGTCATCTGTGTGGGAACAGAAATAATTTTACTTCTTTTTTTTCCCCAATCAGGATGCACTTTATCTTATTTTCTTGCTCTAAATTCTCCAGCACTAAGTTTAATGGAAGTGGTGAGAGAGGAAATCTTCCTCCTGTTGCTGTACTAAGGAGGAAAACAGTCAATAAGTAAGATGTAAGCTTAAGGGTTTTCATAAATGCTTTTAATCAGACTGAGGAAATTCTCTTGGGTTGAATTGGTTTGTTGGGTTTTTATCATGAAAGGATGTCACATTTTGTCAAATATTTCTTTCCCATCTGTTGAGATAGGCATGTGGCTTTTGTTTTTTTATTATAGTAATATGTATATTACAATGTAGATATGGATGATAAACAAATATTGCATTCCTGGAATAAATTTCACTTGGTCATGGTGTTTAGCTTTTTTCTTTAATGTTGCTGGATTTGATTTGCTACATTCTGTTGAGTTTTTCCAGGTCTATATTCATTAGAGTTTTATTTTCCTGTGATATCTTTGTCTAGTTTTGGTCTCTGAATAATACTAGCCTCATAGAAGGAGTTAGGTTCCCTTCTCTCCTTGTTGGAAGGGTTTATAAAGAGCTGTTATTATTTCTTTAAGCATTTGGTATAATTCACAAGTGAACCATTTGAACTGGGTTATTTCTGGGGTAGCTTTTGACCATTGATTCAACCGTCTACCTCATTATAGGTATATTCAGATTGTCCATTTCTTCTGAGACAGCTTTTGTAGTTTGTGTCTTTCTATGAATTTTCCTATTTTATCTAAGTAGGTTAATTTTTTGGCATAATTGTCCATCATAATCTCATATAATTCTCTTTATTTCTGTATTGTCAGTCATAAAATTTCTTCTTTCATTGCTGATCCTGGTCATTTGAGTTCTCTCTCTCTCTCTCTCTCTCTCTCTCTGTCTTTGTAGTGAATCTAGTTGAAAAAATTTCAATTTTGTTGATCTTTTGAAGGATCACATTTGATTTAGTTTATATATTGTTATTTTATTCTCTTTTCTGTATTCCATTAATTTCCACTCTAATTGTTTCTTTATTCTTCCTTTTGCTTGCTTTTGGTTTAGTTTGCTCCTCTTTTCTCTTTGTCTTAATGTGGAAGTTTAAGTAATTGATTTGAGATGCTTCTTTTTAAAAATTTTATTTATTTATTTTGAGGGCGCAGTAGAAAGGGAGGGAGAGAGAGAATCCCAAGCAGCCTCATGCTCAGTGTGGAGCCCAACATGGGGCTCGATCCCATGACCGTGAGATCATGACCTGAACCAAAATCAAGAGTGGGTCACTCAACCGACTGAGCCACCCAGACACCCCACTCTGTCTTCATTTTTATTAATCTTAAAGGATTCTGTGATTACCACTGTGATATCTCTTTTGCCCGTTGGTTATGTAGAAGTGTGTTGTTTAATTCTCCATATTGTGGGTTTCCCAAATTTCTTACAGTTATTGATTGTTTTCTGTTATCATGGTATTGTGATAAAAGAACATATTTTGCATTATTTATAGCCTTTGAAATTCATTGACTTTTGTTTTATGGCCTAGCATGTGGTTTACCCTCAAGAAATCTCCATGTGCATTTGAAAAGAATGTATATTCTGTTGATGACTGGAATGTTCAGTAAATGTAAGATTTCTACTGCTGGTTTATGGTATGATTCAAGTCTTCTTTATTTTATTGATCTCTGCATAGGTGTTCTATTCATTATTGAAAGCGATTTACTGCATTTTCTCACTATTATTGTTGTATTGTCTGTTTCTCAATTTCTGTTTTGTTTTCATGCATTTGGTGCTGAGTTATTAGGTGACTATATATTCAGAATTGCTTCATCCTTCTGATAATTTTACCCTTTTATCATTATAAAATGTTGCTGTTTATCTTTACTAGCACTTTCAGAAATGTTTATTTTTGAGAGAGAGAGGGAGAAAGTGTGAGGAGGGGAGGGGCTGAGAGAGAGTGGGACAGAGGATCTAAAATGGGCTCCTTTGGTGACAGCAGAGAGCCCAGCAAAAGGCTCTAACCTAGCAACCGTGAGATCATGACACGAGCTGAAGTTGGATAGTTGGATGCTTAACTGACTGAGCCACCCAGGCACGCTGTATCTGCCCATTTTTATTTATTATAAAAAATAATTTTATTTATATTTATTTACTTATTTAGAGTTTTTAAAAATTGTATTTATTTATTTTTAGAGACAGAGACCGTGTGAGTATGATGGGATAGACAGAGAGGGAGAAAGAGAGAATCCCAAGCAGGTTCCACAATGCTGCTTGCAGAGCCTGACACGGGGCTCAAACCCACAAACAGTGAGATCATGACCTAAGCTGAAACAGAAACCAAGAGTCTAGACACTTAACCAATTGAGCCACCTAGGTGCCCCCTTTACTAGCATTTTCAAAGTCCCTTTGTCTAGTGAATGAATGTATCCATTTCAGCTTTTTTATGATTATTTGCCTGAGATAACCTTTTCTATTCCTTTTAACTATCTGTAATTGAATCTCAATGTGTCTACTCTAGACAGCATAGTTGGGTCTTGTTTCATTTCAGTCTAACCATCTGCACTCTGATTGGTTTATTTAAGCCATTTACATACAATGTTAATGTTGACACAGGTGGATATATAATGCCATTTTACTTTTTGGCTTTTGTTTTCCATGTTTCCACTCATTCCTCTTTTACTGATAACCATTTATTGACTATTTCATATTGTTAATTATATAATAGTTGATCTCTTCGTTTTGCAGTTACTTTCCTAAGGGTGCTTTTGCTTTTGCCATTTTTTTCTACATTTTCAGTTTTGTGATTTTTTGGTGTCATGTACATAATATTTATTCAAGTAACTTACATTTATATATTTATATCATATCCTGGTCATGTTATATTTTTTGTTTTATCCATGCAATATTGAAGTTTTATGACCTTATTTCTACTTCCTATTCTTTCTTAAGTTACTCAATCACCGTCTTTTTCCCATTTGTACTTTATATCTCATGCTATGAGGTGCTCTTTTTCTTTGTGCAATTACTTGTGTAAATTGTTTTAATATAATTTATTAGACTTCTGACTGCACAATAGGAGCATTGCCTTCAATGCCCACATTGTTTCAGGGTCAAGTGGAGTCAGGCCCTCACCTCTAGGACATATTCTCCACAAGACCAGCAGGTTTGTCTCTTAGAGTCACTGAGGTGTCCTAGAAGAAAAAGTAGGGGGTCCTGTACATGTCACATGACATTATCCCTGGAACGAGTGATCAGCAGAGAAGATCTCTCTCTTCTGGATGAGCCTCAGGCACATCTGGCTGGTGGCTCCCGCACAAAGTGCCCCCACCTCACCATCAGTGCTGCCTCTATTTCCCCCTAGGGCTGCTCCCCACACCCTCTCTCTGCTCAGCTCCCCCTCCCACAGCGTTTCCCCTGCACAGCACAGCACACGGATACAGTCCTGTCTTCAGAAACACTGTACTTAGGCTCTACGTGAGACCCTGCTTTATAAATCCATGCATTTGGAAGGGAGCTTGCACCATCCTCACTAGAACCAGGGCAGGGAGAGGGGGCAGAGAAGAAGGGAAAGAAGAAACTATTAAGTTGAAAAAGGATGAGAAACTCTTGTGTTCCTCTCTGTCTACATCCAGAATCTAAAGAATAATCCAGAAGACAGCTCTAGAGGGAGGAGAAGAGATGGATGGCTCTAAAAATTCATCTCTCCAAACCACAGAGACTCCTGTGTGCAGGGCCCATCAAGGACTGTGGGAACGACAGAGCAAAGGACTCCTGCTGCTGTAACCGCTGGGGTCATCTGGGGGGAATGAGATAGGACTCATACACAAGAGCAAGTACTGGCCGGATGTGTCATAGAAACAAGGAAAAAAAAACACCCAAAAAATTGAGCTGAGGGCACGACACAGGATGGAGCCTGGGCTGACCGAGTCACAGGAAGCTCTTGCTGGACAAGGTCCTGGTGACAGGTGACATTCAAGTCCCTGTCATCACAGGTCCTGGTAAGACAAGGTTCCACAGAAGGGGCAAGGACAAGGAGCAGCGACAGGACTCAACTGAGGTAAGACAAGGTTCCACAGAAGGGGCAAGGACAAGGAGCAGCGACAGGACTCATCACACCAATGATGCATTGAGCACTGACTGGACACAGGACCGGTCCAGGCTCGACTCCTCACAGCACTCTCCTGTCCCCAACTGCAGCAGACTCAGCACAGCAAACACACTGGTTCTGGAAGGTTCTCAGTGCTTTATTTACTGTCATAACTTTACAAATCTTCTCTTTTATTACCTCATCACCGCCACATACCCAGAATTACAAAACACAGATTGATATCTGGATTCTCATTTTCAGTAGGAAAATAATGCGTCAGAACTCTGCTCAACATGAAATAAAGACAGGGATGGAGACGGCGCTGGACCGTCTCCATCCCTGTCTGTGCAAGAACAGGAAAGCAGATCAGAAAGGGAACTGGAATCAGTATGGGGAGGGGTCATGGTGGGCAGGGTGGCCAGCCTCCTGCATCCTCACAATGTGCTGATAAGAACACAGACACATTCTGACACTCTTCTCTGAAAGAGAAGTCAGGGGCTCCGATGTCACCAGGTGGGAGTGACAACAAATCTTCCATCGTTCAGTCCCCCAGGAGCAGCTGGTGTCACACTGTGAAAAAGTTAATCATGAACACATTTAGGTCAGTCACAGAAGTGCCTCATCCTCAACAGCCCCTTGCATGTCAAAGTGTCCCTAGTATTCCCACTCCTCCCCACTTTAGGTCCTCTGGATCTTACCTTTAGGAGCCATTAGGGATGAATCAGAGCTCTTGGTGCTGTCATCGCCTAGGGTAGAACACACAGGAATGATCAGAGCCACAGGAGATGAGACTAAAGGAGGAACTATGGCGAGAGGTGGTGAGCTCCCCATGGTGTCCTGTCTACATGACCCCAGGGTTTCAGGGATCGCCCCTCCATACTTACATGCAGCGTGAGAGTAGTTTGGTCCTTTTCCTCCTGTGGGAAGAAATATGTTAGAGATTTGGGACCGCTGGGCCATGGGATCCTAGAGCAACCTCCTAGTCTTGGTCCACAATGAAGGTTCCAGAGTTCTGACTGAAGACTCAGGACAGGATCGGGAAACGTGAAGTAAGAAGTGGTTGGGAGGGACACAAAACCACCTGATTGCTGGGGGTCTGCCCACAGCAGGGACTTTCCTCTGTCCTATCACTGCTGGGAATCAGGTCCCTGTCACCAAAATTACCAAGTGAAAATCTGTCCTTCATTTTCAAAGTGCTTTGCTCCAGAGTGAATGTCAGTAACGGCTCCAGAGTGGGCAGGTGCATGTGTGTGGACGGTACTTCCCAGGAACAAGGCAGGACCATGTGCTACCTAGGAACCCCCCCGCCCCCAGCAGGACAAGAGACCTCAGATCCCCCCGCTCTGTTCCTACCTGAGCGCTTCTTCCTCCAGATCACAGCTCCAACCACCACAGTGACCACAAGGAGAGCGACAGCCACACCAGCAATGATGCCCAGGGTGGGGATGGAGGGCTGAGGAGGCGGCTCTGGAAAGAGAAGGAAGGTGAGGGGCCCACACCTCTGGCTTCAGTCCTGACTTTGTGAAATTCTCCAGGAGGGCCCTGCTTTCCCTGACACCAAGCTCTGCCCCAAACCCCCCTTACCCCATCTCACAGTGACGGGCTCAGACAGCCCCTCGTGCTGCACGTGGCACGTGTATCTCTGCTCCTCTCCAGAAGGCACCACCACCGCCGCCCACTTCTGGAAGGTCTCATCTCCAGCAGGCCTGGTGTCCACAAGCTCCGTGTCCTGGGTGCGGTCCTCCCCATCACGCTGCCAGGTGAGGGTGATCTCCGCAGGGTAGAAGCCCAGGGCCCAGCACCTCAGGGTCACCTCACGTTCAGAGATGGGGTGGCGGGTCACGTGTGTCTTGGGAGATTCTGAGAAAGAAGAATCAGAAAATCCACAGCTCGGTTTACCTTTAGTGGTCACTGAACCTGCATCCATGTGACCATCCTGAGGTGGACAGGACAACTGGTTTGGATGGAAGAAGCACAAAACCCACACACCAGTCTAGCCTTTGGGATCTCCTGATCCTTGTTAAGTTCTGAATTAAGGAGAGCGGGGGTAGGAGGCTGCAGGTCTAAGCTGGGGACCACACCCTTGACTGTGGTGGAGGGTGAATGACTCACAAAACCCGGAGTCAGATCTCCAAAAACGTTCTCAGAGAGAACAAGGCCTAGAGAGGGAAGGTCGGGGTTCACAAGGTGGCTGCCAGGGTCAAAGGGAACTGCTGATGGGTTATTCCAGGGATGGTCTCAGCCTGCATCCCAGGGGGAGACTGGAGTCCTCAGTGTCCTTTAGAGAAAAGCACCTACTAGGTGAGTCACTCTCTAGTAGGAATATGAACACAGAGGCGGATCTCCCTCTTCCCACCCGTGGGAGGGGCGCTGTTCTGACTCTGAGTCCATTTTCCCTTCCTTGTGGGCAGCCAGCCCCAGCGGAGGGGACCTCGGGGAGGCCCCGTGTCCCCTGTACCTGCGCGCAGCAGCGTCTCCTTCCCCTTCTCCAGGTACTTGCGGAGCCACTCCATGCACTCTCCGTCCAGGTAGTTCCTCCAGTGCTCCGCCACACCGGCCGCCTCCCACTTGCGGCGGGTGATCTGCGCCGCGGTGTCCGCCGCGGTCCAGGAGCGCAGGTCCTCGTTCAGGGCGATGTAATCCGCGCCGTCGTAGGAGCCCTGATAGTACCCGCGGAGGAGTCCGTCCGGCCCCACGTCACAGCCGTACATCCACTGGAAGCTGTGAGACCCTGACCCCGCCCCGCCCCCAGAGCAGCCGTGACTCAGGTGAAACCGAAAGTAAAGCCGCCTAAAAGCTCCCGCGGCTCTTCCCGGGCGGGGGGACTGGGGTCCCGCGGCCTCGCCGCTGCGCTCGGACCCGGAGACTCGGGCGACCCCGGCCCGTACGTGGGGATGGGGGTCGTGACCTGGACCCGGGCCCGCGTCGCTCACCGGCCTCGCTCTGGTTGTAGTAGCGGAGCGCGGTCTTCAGGTCCACTCGGAAAGTCTGTGCGGTGACCTTGGCGTTCTGCGTGTTCCTGTCCCAATACTCCGGTCCCTCTTGCTTTATCCACGGCGCCCGCGGCTCCATCCTCTGACTCGGGCTGTCGCTGTCGAACCGCACGAACTGCGTGTCGTCCACGTAGCCCACGATGATGAAGCGGGGCTCCCCGCGACCGGGCCGGGACATCGCCGTGTGGAAATACCTCAGGGAGTGGGAGCCTGCGGGCGTGGAGGGGTGAGACCCCGCCCGCCCCTCCTCCCGGCGCGGGGCCCGGGTCCCAGGGGGAGGCGGCCGGGAGGGCAGGGGAGGGGACCCGAGTGGGGGAGAGCAGGGCGGAGTTGGGGAGGGACGCGAAGGACAGACGGGGGGCGGGTGGGGGTCTGGGTCGGGGCGGCGGACAGATCCCTTCCTCGGGGTCCCGCCTCCCCGCAGGGCAGTCCCCGCGCTCCTTCCCCGCAAAGTCTTTTCCCTCCCGACCCCGCACTCACCGGCCCAGGTCTGGGTCACGGCCAGGGCCCCCGACAGCAGCAGGAGGAGAGTTCGGGGAGTCACGACCCGCATCCTTGGGATCTCAGGAGAATGTGAGTCGCAGGGGCGGGTGCGGAAACTTTATATCTCGAACTCCGGCGCCTCTGATTGGCTCTTCCGGAAACCGGACACTAATAGGAGTGTGAACAGAGGCTGGATCATCAGTATCCAGGCAGAAGGACTTGACACAGGTTGTGACAGGGAGAAGTGAAACCAGGGAGGATGGGGACTCCCCAACACTGGGCTTCCCCGCCCCAGACACCGCCCTGGGGCCTGAGACCCTGAGAGGCAGGCTGGGGACCTGGGACTTTGCCCCGAAGCCTCACCTACTGTATAGAACGCTCTCTGTCACACTGAGTCTCTGAGTCGTGGCCCAGGAGCTCGTGAGTCAGTGATTTGCCAACACTTTGTTTTCAGGACTTCTACACAGTCTTACAAATTAGTGAGGATCCCAGGAATGAGTTTGTGTGTGGGGGGGTTATATCTATCCATATTTACCACACTAGGAATAAAGCAGGTTTAAATACTATTAATTCATTCATAGTCATATTAAAACAGAAATATTGTTTTTATGAAAAATAAAGATTTTCCTAAATATACAAGGCAATGAGAAGAGTGGATTTTGCTTCATTTTACATTTTGCAGGTCACTCTCTTATCTGTCTCATTAGTAGACCACTAGATGTTCAGATTTGCTTCCGCATCTATTGTGCTGTTTTGGTTGAAGTATTTGAAAAAACTTATGTCCTTGACCAAATATGGGAGAATAGTATGTGTCATAACCTTTTCAGATAAGTGTGAATATGCATCTTTGATACTATATTAAAACTATCCAAGTTGTATTTTCTCTGAGGTTATTTGCAAACTAGATTCTGAAACAGTATCACTGACTTGTCTCCTGTGTTACATTAACCCCACAGGCCCATCTGCACACTGAATGGATTTTTGTACTGATGCAGGACTGTTTTTGAGTAACGTGCTATGTGTTGCACTAAGTAACACCAGTGTTCCAGCATTGATTAGAGTGTAATCGAATTATCAAAAAGTCATTTGTTTGAGGCACCTGGGTGGCCCAACTGTTTAAACATCTGGCTACGGCTCACATCATGAGCTCATGGTTCATGAGTTCTAGCCCCACGTTGAGCTCTGTGCTAACAGCTCAGAGCCTGGAGCCTGCTTAGGATTCTGTGTCTCCTTCTCTCCCTCTGCCCCACCCCTGCTTGTACTTTGTCTGTCTCTTGAAAGAGAATGAATAAACATTAAACTTTTTTTGGAAAAGTCATTTGTTTTAACATTACCGCAAATCCTAAGAGGAAAGGGGATCAGTACAGAAGGTGTGAAGGTTCTGGGAGGCTCACAGGGTAGATGGGATGGGCTACATGGTGACGGGTACTGAGGAGGACACGTGATGAGCTCTGGGTGTTGTACGTAGTGATGCATCACTCAATTCTACTCCTGAAACCAATATTACACTGTAGGTTAACTTACTGGCATTTAAATAAAAACTTGAGAAAAACAAAGTGGTGGTAAAGAAGCAGCGATTGCTCACATTAAGCAGCACGGGGAGATGTTTGGTATTTTGTGGGTCATACTGTGGCTTGTTTGTGTCTGTAATTAGACAAAATAATGTCATGGATTCAGAGTGTCCTTTGTGCTGATGTCCTGTGAGATGACTGGTCATGTCCCAGGAGAATAATATGGCCCAGGGGAGGCATCAGCCGGCTTCTGACCCCACTGAGGCCCAGCTGTCAGAGTCAGACCATTCCCGGTGTGGGGGCTGCTCTTTTTTTCTGTCTTCATTCCATATTTTAAAATATATATGACCTATTACTAATAATTAAAGAATTCCTCTTTTAAGGAGCCTGGGTAGCTCAGTCGGTTAAGGGTCAGACTCCTGATCTCATGGTGTGTGCGATGGAGCCCATGTCAGGCTCTGCAGTGACAGCGTGGAGCCTGCTTGGGATTCTCTCTCTTCATCTCTCTGTCTCTGCTCCTCCTCTATTCATTCTCACTCTGTCTCTCTTTGTCTTATTATAAACAAGTAAAGTTTTAAAAAATCTGGAAGGACTTTTAAATTCTTAAATTTCCTAATATCCATTGGCCCTATTAGGGTTCTGAACTGTTCACTTCTTCTTGGATCACTCCCTGAGGAGAAGCCTTCCCACAGCTTATGGATCATGTAACACATTCACACTAAAACTACTCCCAGATTTAGGGTGGGCCTGAGGGTTAACGTGTCATAAGCGGGAATCTTGGTCATGTTTATTCAGACCCTGGTTCCAGTATTTAGCCCTTTTTCATGCAGTAGCTCATTCCTGTCTCCTGACAGTCTGCCAGATTTGTACTGTTCTCTGTATCTTCTAAGAGGCCAATCTCCTGAGGAAAATCAGAAGCAAAGGAGGGAAAGGAAGAGTAAGTTATACTGAGAGTAAAAAAGGACTCATGTAAACAGGAAATAAGAGAGACTTAGTGGGATTCGTGTGGAGGGTGTACTTCTTGAAATCTCCCACTCTGGCACATTGTCTCTCTCCCCTCCGCACACACACACCCGTGGCCCCACATCCTGCTACTCTCCACACTCAGGCGGAGATCTTTGTGAAGTCTGTGCGGTGTTGCATGTGTCTGGCCCAGGTCCTGGTGGAACAGAATTTCTCAGCCATTGCCACCCACTGTAGAACACCCCAGGAGGAGAGGGGAGTTAGATATGAAAAGATGTTTCATGTCCTTGGGAGGAAATGAGACCACTGAGAGAAGGACTGTCAACATGTTTTTAATTTCCTTTCTGACCACAGCTTTCTTGGTATCAGTATTTAAAGATTTTTAACAATGAATTCTTGTGGCCACCAACCTATGTGGCTGAGGCAGAGACATTGAGCAAATGAACACGGCCATCAGCTACCACCTGTCTGAGGATCCCCACACCCTCCTGCATCAGGTCAGCTGCACACCCACCCAGACACCCCAGTGTCCCCTCCTACTTCCTATTTCCTATGTCTTCATACCTTACATCTGTGTTCCTCCTTTGGGTGTCTTCCTCCTTTGGGGTCTTCCAGTGCCATCCTCTGTCTCCTTCCAGGAGACCTGAGCTGGCCAGTTTGGCCACAAGGGCTTGGCCATCATGTTTGTGTCAAGTGAAAACTATGCCAAGATCCTCAGTGGGGTGCAGGTCACATTGAGATCAGTGGTAGTGAGCTGCCTGATGAGATGGACATTTCCTCCTCCAGTGAGTATTGATCTCATGAAACTGGTTCCTCCAACTCTTTAGAGTGTCCTTTCCCTTAGAGACTTTCTCTTGAACTTGGTAGTGCAGGCAAGGTGCCTCATGCCTAATGGCTGCCTGACAAGTTAATGCCCCCCGATCTTGATGCCATGTTGGGATGTTTGGTTTATTTCTATGTGGGATCCTTTCCTCTCTCAATCCAATTTTTCTCTTTCTGCGCCCCAGTTTCCTCTGACTGCACACCCCACACAAACTCCTGCATGTATAGGGGTCTGTGTTCCTGCGAGTCTCACGTAGCCTTTCCACGCCTGATTGTAACTGTGCATGTGTCTCTGCCGTTGCAGCCACGGGAGAGGACGCACCTGTTCTCAGAGCCTGATGCAGATCTCGCCCGTGAACCAGGAGAGCACTCATGACCTGAGCTGAAATCAACAGTCGGAGGCCCAACCGACTGACCCTCCCAGGAGCCCCACATTTTATTCTTCATCATTAATTTTTAAAATATTTTAAATTTGAATAGAGTTGATACACAAGACTTCTTTAGTTTCAGATGTGCAACACAGTGACTCAACCTCTGTATTCATTGTTTTCTTTGAGAGAGAGATAGGGAGAGCAGAGAAGAGAGGCAGAGAGAGAGAGAGAGAGAGTGCTTCATTCCAGCAGAGCTCGATCCCGTGACCCAGGGGTCATGACCTGAAGCCACCCAGGGGCCCTGCACCTTGTGTCTACACCCTGCTGTGCTCACCACAGTGTAGCTGCCAGCTGTCACCACACAACGATGTTACAGTCTCACTGACCATATTCCCTGTGCTGTCCCTTTTATTCCTATGACCTGTTCCTTCCATAACTGGAGCCTGTGTCTCCCACGCCCCTCACCCATGTGTCCATCATCCCAACCTCCTTCCCTTTGGCAATTGTCAGAGTATTCTCTGTATGTATAGGTCTGATTCTGCTGTTTGTTTTTTTATTCATTTGTTTGTTTGTTTCAGATTCCATATAGGAGTGAAATCATATGGTACTTGTCTTTCTCAGTCTGATTTATTTCACTTAGAGACATACTGCCTTGTTTTTCCATCCATGTTGTCACAAGTGTCACCACGTATTTATATGTGTGTGTGTATATCACACACCTTCCTCAGCCATTTGTCCGGGGGTGGATACAAGTTATATCATTGTAGCTCTTGAAAAGAACCTTCACACTCAGAACATCATCTGGGATCGGGCGCCCCCTGGTGTCCGAGTTGTGTCCAGATGCTGGGAGCTGAAGGAGACCTTGGGAAGGGCCTGGCTGAGGAGGAGAAAGGGCAGCTGGGTCTTCTCTCCTTAGTCCTGTGGCCGCACGTGGGGGGGGGAAGGTCAGGGGACACCCCACTGCTTTCTTCTCAGGTGGATTCTGACTGAGGTGTTTGAGTGGGTCTGTCCTGTAATCAGGCAGAGACGTCTGAGCAGAAGACTGGGCATCAGCGGGGAGAGGAAGAAGTTTCTGAGCAGCCCTGGACTCCACAGGGGTCAGGCTCAGGGGTGAGGCAGGACTGCAGGAGAGGAGCGCTCAGGAGACGGTGTGCTGTCACTGAGGTTTCTGTGTCCCTGGGCACCTCCTCCTCCAGCCCCTTGATGGTGATACAGGGGAAACTGAAAAGTAGAAACACTTCCTTGGACTCCTATTTCTATATGGTTTAAAATTCAGTTAAACCAAAATCATTTATGATTTGGAAATAGCATCTTAATGTCTGCACACTGCTCCACAGTGTGGATGTGCACACGCACGGTTTGTGAGTTGAAGCCCCACATAGGGCTCTGGGCGGACAGCCCTGAGTGCTTGGGATTCTCTTTCTCTCCCTCCATTTCCCTCTCTCTCTGCCCCTCCCCTCCTGTGTACTCTCTCTCTTCTCTCAATGGAAATAAATTTTCAAAAATTATGTTTTCATTTTCTTTGGGTAAATACCCAAGAGTGCAGTTATTGGATGAAATCAGGAATCACTATGTTACAAACCTGAAAGGAATGGAACAATGTGTGTAAACTGCTCTCAACTAATAAGAAAAGAAAAAAAAAGATAATGTAGAAATATCAGAGAACACTTTGGAAAGGAAGACACAAAATATAAGACACATATTTTGGTCATGAAAAAACAAAAAGAGAATGTGGAATAAAAATTGTGAATAAAACTTAGTATCTTCAATGTAAGAAAGAGGCCAGTAGGTGAAGAGAGTGTCCAACATGGGTCGGGAAGACGCACTGTCGTAAAGGTGATGGGGGTGAGGGTTGGTGTGAAAGGTTTAAAGGATCTTCTGAAAAATGTCTCCACAATTTAAATATGCTTAAACTGTGACATAGACATTCTCTCTTAGGAGTTTATCCTTTTTTAATAAAAGAAAGTTTATTTATTTATTTTGAGAAAAAGTGAGGAAGAGTGCACGCAGGAGTGCAGAGAGGGGCAGAGAGAGAGGGAAGAGAGAATCCCACGCAGCCTGACACCTGGCTGGATCGCAGGAACCCGGGGATCAGGAGCTGAGCAGAAATCAAGCGTCTCATGCTTACCCGACTGAGCCACCCAGGTGCCCCTCTTTTAGGAGTTTATCTTAAAGAGTTAATCATATATGTTATCAAAACTATATTTTCCGGAGGGCGCCTGGGTGGCTCAGTTGGTTAAGGTTCGACAACGGCTCAGGTCATGATCTCAAGGATCGTGAGTTCAAGCCTGTATCAGGCTCTTTGCTGATAGCTGGGAGCCCGAGTTAAATTTTGTGTTTCTCCTTCTTTTGGCCCCTCCCCTATTCACGCTCTCTCTGTCCCTCAAAAATAAATACACATTAAAATATTCAAAAGTATTTATTCAGAGATGTTCCTTGAATTGTGGAATCAAAGAATAGAATTATATCTAAGTGCTATATTCAATATGATAATAAGTATAAATAGTGGAATATGTCTCAAGCATTATCACCATGTGGAGACAGAAGGTCAAGGTTAATCATCAAAGCAAAGCCACGAGGGGCCCCCTATGGAAAAGGAGACTCTGGGAGGATAAGGAGGTAGTGGAACCAAGGTTCAACCCAGAGAGTTTGCACTCAGAGGCCTTGTTCACTTTTCTTTCGTTGGTTCCCTGTCCACCAGAAGGTGGGTATTCTATGCACTCTATGCAAGTGAACTGTTGCAATGCTCCAGAATGCTCTGCCATGGACGGCAGGTAGGCCGAGAGCCTAGGAGAACATGAAGAGGCAGCGTGACTTACTGCTCCAATCACACTAAAGCCCATCACCCCGTGCACATCCCCACTGGCTCAGGTCAGGTGACTCCAGGTGTAAAATGAAGAACAAGAGTGACCCCCTGGTGACACAACACCAGCACTGTCCTGTGGGAGTTGGGCACTGCAGAAATGACAGAGACAAACATAGTCTGAGGTGAGTGTGTGTGGAGGAAGTTGTGGAGAAAGATCGGGATCATGAATGTGGATGATCAGGAGACCTAACAGGTCCTCAATCACTAGAATCAATCATATCTACAGCATGTAAGAGGCATATGGCATATGGAACAGAACGTGGACCACACACAGTGGTGACAAATCAGAGAACAAGAGCGTGAGCTCAGGAATTAAAACTATGAACCTAGGAGTGGATAACTTAGTTGATAAAGTAGACGGTTACAGTTGTACTTTCCCGAAGTAGTACCGTCAGGAGGTGAAGGCAACAGGAGACAAGACCTGTTTGGTACTTAAAATTTGTTTCTACAATTTCAGGAATAGTTCTCATAGTTGACAGGGAAAACACATATGTTGAAAGTCTTACCCAAGTTCTTAACTTAACTGGATGAGAAGAGACCCACATGAAGACACATCACAATAAAATGTCAGGAAGACGGTGGAGAAGCAGACACCTTGAAAACCCCAAGACACAACAATACAAGCCTGGAAGATGTGACTCATGGACCCCAAATCTGGAGGACAATGGTGTCCACCACAGGGTCTCCATCCTGTCACCACGTGAATCCAGGCGAGGGGAGCCTAAAGGCACGTCAGATGTTTACAGCGTCGGTGTCTACTTTCCACGTTCTCATCCACAGGATACCACTAGGCAAAGGGGAAAATGAGAGAGAGAGACAGACAGACAGAGAGAGAATGTTTAATCCCAGCAGAACTCGATCCCATGACCCAGGGGGTCATGACCTGAAGCCACCCAGGGGCCCTTTACCTTGTGTCTACACCATGCTGTGCTCACCACAGTGTAGCCGCCAGCTGTCACTGCACAATGAGGTTACAGTCTCACTGACCATAATCCCTGTGCCGTGCTTTTGTTCCCATGACCTGTTCCTTCCATAACTGGAGCCTGTATCTCCCACGGCCCTCACTCAATGTGTCTGTCCTCCCAACCCCTTTCCCTCTGGCAATTGTCAGAGCATTCTTTGTATGTATAGGTCTGATTCTGCTGTTTGTTTTTCTATTCACTTTTTTTGTGTTTTAGATTCCACATATAAGTGCAATCATATGGTACCTGTCTTTCTCAGTCTGACTTATTTCACTTGGAGACATACTGCCCTGTTTGTCCATCCATGTTGTCACAAGTGTCACCACATATTTATATGTATGTGTGTATATCACACATCTTCTTTAGTCATTTGTCTTGGGGGGATACAAGTTGTATTATTGTAGCTCTTGAAAAAACCTTCACACTCTGAGCATCATCTGGGGTGAGGGCGCCCCCTGGTGTCCAGAGCCCATGTCCAGACGCTGGGAGCTGAAGGAGACCCTAGGGAGGGCCTGGCTGAGGAGGAGAAAGGAAGCTGGGTCTTCTCTCCTTATTTCTGTGGCCGCACGTGGGGTGGAAGGACAGGGGACACCCCCCACTGCTCTCCTCTCAGGTGGATTCTGGCTGAGAAGCTTGAGTGGGGTCTGGACTGGAAGTCAGGTAGAGATGTCTGAGCAGAAGCCTGGGCGTCGCGGGGAGAGGAAGAAGTTTCTGCGCAGCCCTGGACTCCACAGGGGTCGGGCTCCGGGTGAGGCAGGACTGCAGGAGAGGAGCGCTCAGGAGCCGGTGTGTCATCGCTGAGGTTTCTGAGTCCCTGTGCACCTCCTCCTCCAGCCCCTCGACGGCGATACAGGGGAAACTGAAATGTAGATACATTTCCTTGGACTCCTATTTCTATATGGTTCAAAATTCAGTTAAACCAAAATCATTTCTGATTTGGAAATAGCATCTCAATGTCTACACTGTGCTCCACAGTGTGGACGTGCACACGCACAGTTTGTGGGTTGAAGCCCCGCATGAGGCTCTGGGCTGACAGCTCTGAGCCCACGTGGGATTCTCTCTCTCTCCCTCCCTTTCCCTCCCTCTGCCCCTCCCCTCTTGTGTACTCTCTCTTTCTCTCTCAGTGTAAATAAACTTTTAAAAATGGTGTTTTCGTTTTCTTTGGGTAAATACCGAAGACTGCAATTATCGGATGAAATCATGAATCACTATGGTATAAACCTGAAAGGAATGGAACAGTGTGTGTAAAGTGCACTCAAATAATAAGAAAAGAAAAAAGAAAAAGATAATTAGGATAATTAGAGAACATTTTGGAAAGGAAGACTCGAAATGTCAGACAGATATATTGGTCATGAATAAACATAAACAAAATGAGAATGTGGAATAAAAATTGTGAATAAAACTTAGTATCTTCAACGTGGCAAAGAGGCCAGTAGGTGAAGAGAGTGTCCAGCATGGGTCGGGAAGACGCACTGTCGTTAAGGTGATGGGGGTGAGGACGAGTGTGAAAGGTTTAAAGGTTGTTCTGAAAAATGGCTCCACAGTTTACATGTGCTTAAGCTGTGACATAGACATTGTCTTTTAGGAGTTTATCCTTTTTCAGAAAAATGTTTATTTGTTTATTTTGAGAAAAAGTGAGAAAGAGTGCACGCAGGAGTGTGGAGAGGGGCAGAGAGAGAGGGAGGAGAGAATCCCACGCAGCCCGACACCAGGATGGATTGCAGGAACCCAGGGATCAGGAGCTGAGCAGAAATCAAGAGTCTCATGCTTAACCAACAGAGCCACCCAGGTGCCCCTCCTTTAGGAGTTTATCCTAAGGAAATAATCACATATGTTCTTAAAAATATATTTTCAGGAGGGTGCTGGGTGGCTCAGTTTGTTAGGTCTGAATATAGCTCCAGTCATGATCTCAAAGATCGTGAGTTCAAGCCCTGTGTCAGGCTCTTTGCTGACAGCATGGAGCCTGTGTTAGATTTTGGGTTTCTCCGTCTTTCTGCCACTTCCCTTTACATGCTTTCTCTGTCCCTCAAAAAATAAATAGACATTAGAAGTTTCAAAAGAATTTATTCACGGATGTTTCTTGAATTGTGGTTTATAAAATCAAAGAATAGAACTATAAGGCTATAATCAATATGATGATGCTAAGTACAAACTGTGGAATGTATCTCATCATTATGTGATGTACACAGAAGGTCAAAGTTAATCATCAAAGCAAACCCCTGAGGTGCCCCATGAATTAAGAGAGACTCATGGAGGATAAGGAGGTAGTGGAACCAGGGTTCCACCCAGAAAGTTTGCACTCAGAGGCCTTGTTGCCTTGTCTTTCTTTCGTTCCTTGTCCCTAAGGATTTGGGTATGACAGTGAACTCCAAGCAAGTGAACTGTTGCAATGTTCCAGAATGTTCTGCCATGGGAGACTAGTAGGCTGAGAGCCTAGAAGGACAGTAAGAGGCAGTGTGACTTATCTGCTTAAATCAAACTAAAGCCCATGTACATCCCATGTACATTTCCCGTGGCTCAGGGTCAGGTGACTCCAGATGTAAAACGAAGAACAAGTGTGACCCACTGGTGACATAACACTGGTACTGTCCTGTGGGAGGTGGGCGTTAGCAGAAGTGAGAGAGACAAACAGAAGTCACTCCTGAGGTGAGTGTGTGTGGAGAAAGTTGTGGAGAAAGGTCAGGATATCACAAAAGCAGGTGATCAGTAGACCTAATAGGTCCCCTATGACTAGACTCACAATATCTACGGTGTGTGAGAGGCATATGGCATGTGGAACAGCATCTGAACCATACAGCGTGGTGAACAATCCTAGAATATGAAAGTGTGCTTGGGAATTAAAACTATGACTCTAGAAATGGGTAATTCAGTTGATAAAGTGGATGATTACAGTTGTATTTTCCCGAACTAGTACAGTCAGGAGGTGAAGGCAGCAGGAGAGACCTGTTTGGTTCTTAAAATTTGTTTCTAAAAATTTCAAGAATACTTCTCGGTGTTCACTGGGAAAAACACATATGTTGCAAGCCCTACCCAAGTTCTTAACTAGAGTGGATGACAAAAGACCCACATGAAGACACATCACAATGAAATGTCAGGAAGAGGGTGGAGGAGCAGACACCTTGAAAACCCCAAGACACAACAACACAGGCCTGATGGATGGGAGACACAGCACATGGTCCCTATAATCCTAAGGATAACTGTGTCCAGCACAGTTTCCATCTCGTCACCACGTGAATCCGGGCAAGGGGAGCCTAAATGCACATCAGATGTTTAGAGTGTCAGCCTCTACTTCCCATGTTCCCTTCCACAGGATGCCACTAGGCAAAGGGAAATGATGGAGAAAACCCAAAGAGGGAAGCACGTGGGATCCAGACAGCAGGGAGCCAGAAGGAGAGAGGCAGAGGGCGCCCAGGCTGAGCTGAAGGGGGTCCAGGTGTTGGCCTTTCCCCAGGTGTGCAGACCTCCCGTCCACGTGGGGCAGGACTGAGGGCTGCAGGACAGGTGTCTGCGCAGACACGAGGATGGTGGAATAGTGGATGGGCTCGGATACATTCATGAAGATTTAGGGGGAGCTTGGGAAGGAGAAGAGAACAACAGAAACAAAGCAAATGGAGGATAAGATATGCATTCACTAGGGAAAATAATAAGTTAATTCAGGAAAGGTAAAGTAATCACAGTCCACTAAATGATCAGCTGTGACTCGCATGTCATGGTCATAAAAATGCAAACAGTGCACATTGAGTGAATCAAAGATATAAAATAATTATTTGGGGCAGACGGGAGAGTGTGAAAGAAGAGCCAGTTCAGTAAAGATGATGCCAAAACCTGAAAACCAGAGAATGGGTGCAAGAAGCAGGCTATTGAGAGGCACAGAAGCAAGAATCAGAGAATCATCTAAAAGATCGAGTGCAGGTGATCTCTGAGATTCAAGAAAGTGGGGGATGGAAGATTGGGGACATCTGACTTGATATCAATACTGCAGAAGTATCTGACTTTTTAAAACTCGGTGCCTCTATCCCTTTGCTAAAGACAACATGGTGGGTGAGAAATGGAGTCAGAGAAGTTGTGCACGGAGGCCATAGGGACAGGGCAGGAGTTGGCAGAGTTATGGGAACAGGTGCTGGATTTTTATGGGAGGATTTTGTTGTGTTTATTTAGTTTTGTTTCATGGTTTTGCAGGGCAGTCAGGACAGCACGTTTGTGTGGGGAATGGCTGAGCCAGCAGAGAGGGGAGTGGATGATGCAGGTGCCCAAATGTGGGGGCAGCCTGAGACTGGAGGGGCGCCTCCACCATCACTTAGAAGGTGAGGACAGAGGTGCAGGTGTGGGGGAGGGGCAAGGAGGGGTGTGCACTTCTCACCTGAGTGCTTCTTTCTGAGTGAGAAACACAGGAGCTCATCACCTCAGAGAGGGGGCAGGGGGGGTGCTGGAGACTGAGGGGGAGGGGAAGTGAGAAGCAGCCCTCTCAGGAGGGGGGACAGTGAGCTGACTGGGGAAATGGCATTTGGAGAGCCCAGACCTGGGGCCCCTGAGCTCTGTGCTCATCTCCTTAGAGAGAGAGACTCCAGTCCCAGTAGCATCTATAAGAGACTAGAAGAAAATGCAACAAAATAGCTCAGGTGTGAGAATTACCATCCTTTTTACTTTGTCGTCATTCGCTTTTCTCATTTTATACTTTTTCTACAGGGAATACACATTACTTCACACATATTGTACATCATACATACACATCATAGTCAGTTCATACATGTTTACTTACACTTTAAAAAGGAAGGAAATGGTAAGAAAGTCAGCAGCTCAGGCCACAGAGCTGGAAGGGCTGGGTCTCTGACTGCGCCCTGGGCAGGGGACTCACGGAGACTGTGCTCTGTTTCTCAGACTGTGCTCTGGGGGTGGGAGGGGGCAAGCAGGATCTTTCTCTTCTTCGGGGGTGTGCTTCATTATTCATTTATTACTTCTTGTCAGTTTTAATGCTTTGTAGATGATGGTTTTTGTATGTTACACGGCATTGGAAGGTGTTCTCGGAGGAGTACTTGTGCACACAATCTGGCCCACCTGCCTCAGAGATGGAAATTCAAAGGCAAAATAGTTCAGTGAAAAGATGACTGGTCCTCAAGTAGAAGAGCAGAACCCGAGTCTTAATTAGAGTCTGAGGTCGATGTGTAACGTGTTAGGGGTTTTATGCTAGCTTATCTTTTGGAAACATCACTCCAGCACATACGAGAGAATCCAGTAGATAATCACCAATATCCAAAAATAAAGATGTCACATGGCAACCCTCATCCCCCCTGTCACCCACGTTCTCTCCCCAAAATCCATCACAGTGAGCCGTTTCTCCTTTCTCCTACCCAAAACTACATCGGTGCATATGTATCTACTGTTATATCCATAAAGAAGTTCAGGCCAGAGACCGGGAGAAGATATTTGCAAATCACATGTCTGATAAAGGACTTGTTTTAGAATATCCATAAACCCCTAAAAAAGCAACAATAAGAAAATAACTCATTAAAAAACTGAGCAAGAACCTGAGCAGACAGCTCACCAAGAAGACTCGCTCACGGCGAACAAGCACGCAGGAAGGTCTCAGCGGCAGGTGTCGTTAGGGAAATGCACAGGGGACAACAGCGATCTCCCGTCACACTCCTGTCAGACAATGGGAATCCAAACACTGAGAATATCATGTGCTGACCGGGACCTGGAGCAACAGAAAGCCTCAGTCACTAAGGGAAGGAATATAAAACAGCACAGTTACTGTGGGCGTCAGTCAGCAGTTTCTTATCAAACCAAACACAGACTAAGCACAAAGCTGCTGACCCCTCTCTGAGGTGTTCACCCCACTCACTAGAGAACTCCTGTTTGCACAACAACCTGCAGGTGCATTTTCATAGTGGGACAGCCCTTAACTGTGGGCTGCGCATGGTGACTTCCTTCCAAAGACTACTTTATGGAAAGGGACATAGTATAAAAAGGAACTTCACAGGAGAATCTGGAAAAGATGACCTTAGCCAGGGGGTGGTTAACCTCATCACTAATTGTGGGAAGCTGCAAAGATTCAGCTGATCCGCAGTTTACAGGCAGGATATGTCACTCCCTGAGGGGAGCTCCCTGAATTACAAAGATCGGCTAGGGAAGTGCTATTCCCAATTCAGGGATTGGAGACGGCCAGACTGGAGAAGCCAGTAGAACAAAAGATCAACCGCATTTAGGCTTAAGTGGTGTCAATCGCTCCCCTGCCCAGCATTACAGTCTGCAAGTCTGGGCTCTCTTACCAATCCTTTAGATGCTGTGTTTGAAATTTCAGTTTCGGTTTCCCCTTTTCCTAAAAATCACTTGACCCTGTTTCCTAGCAACCAACCTAGGTCAGCTTCCTGCCACAAACCCTATATAGGTGTGGGTATTTTCTCAATAAACTGAGGTTTGATCAGAAACGCTTGTCTTGCCTTCACTCTGTGTGCTCCCTGCCCCCCAATTCTCTCTTCCTCCCTCAGGAACTCGCGACGATCGACTGCCCCGCCGGCCAGGATGGAACAGACAAGTGATGATCAACTTGATCACTGATAATGATCACTGATCACTATGCTCTTGATATGTTGTGTTGAGAATGGCCCGTCCAGCTGTGATTTTTCCCAAACCACATAGGCTCAGTCAGCCTAATTCACAATGAGGGATAGTCTACATATACCTGAAAGTACTCCTCAAACATAAAAAAAAAGGAAAAAGAAGAGAAAAACAAAAAAGAAAGATGAAAGAAAGAAAGAAAGAAAGAGAGAGAGTAAGAAGGAAAGAAAGAGTCTGAGAAATGGTCACAGGCAGAGGAGCCTGAGGAAACATGATGGGGACTCAGTGTAGTATCTTGGATGGGATCTTGGAAGAGAAAACAAGACCAATGAAACCAAATCCCGAGTGGAGTTCAGTATTAATGTATGAGCACTGCGTCATTATCTGTGGAAAATGCATGAGGGTCAGGGTGGTGTCAACAACAGGGGCAACGAGTGTGGGGCACACAGGGACTCTGCCCTGACCTTGTAATTCTCTGTAAATCTCAACTAAACTCAAATAAAAGAGTTTCTTTTTCAAAATACCCCCAGAGAAGTAATAGGTCCAGGGGAAAAACAGTCTACTTTTCAGGTTTCCTGGGGTTGTTTAAGAGCCTGGAGAGAGGGTTGTGGGGAGGACAGATGGAAACTGCACACAGAGGACAGGGCTCCAGAGCCGCCTCCTCTCCGCTAATCCCTGTCCCACCCCTGCACCTGCCCCCAGGGATGCTCAGAAGGCACCTTCATGCCCACTCCATGCCCAGCCTGCAGGTCAGCCATCTGGGCCTGACTCAGCTCAGCCCAGTCCTCTCCCCTGGCGGTGCGGAACTGGAGGGCGGCAGCGCCCCCGTGTGGCCACAGGGATGATGACAGGAAACCCGAGTGTCCTTAGGTCTTCTCCCCAGGGGTCTAAATGGGACGTTGACCCTGGAGTCCCTGTCAGGTGTTCCTGCTGCTGCTTCCAGAGCTACTGAATCCTCCTCCATAGAACCAAGTCTGGAGTCTCCACACCTAAGATGTGTTTGAAGAAGGGGAGGAGGCGGGGCGGAGCTCCCTGGGTGATGACCTGAAACCTGGGGAAGCTGCTGGAGAAGTGAGCAGAGGTAGGAAATTAGTGACCTTAGGGGATGGAGGCCAACAGGAAATGCGGGAGGAGGAACCAGGGACCAGAGGTCAGGGGAAGGGTCATCTTAGGAGACCCTAGTTGGGGGAGGAGGGGCTCTGTGTGGAGGAGGTACAGTGGCTTCTGTCTGGGGCCCTGGTAGGTGTCTCTGTTTTGCATCTGATTGCCATTACACAGGGGTTAGCTCTGTAATTGGTCAGGAAATGTACTTAAGTTTAGGTTTTTCATATTTCGGCAGAAGCACCTGTTTGGGGGTGGGGGGGGTGAGACCCCCACACTCGGAACCTGATGGGTGGCCCCTTCCCTCACCTGGAGAGCTCAGGACCCTGGCGTGCTGCCTCTTCTAGCCCTTGGTGCAGCCTCGAAACAGGGACCGGCTGCCTGGGTCCCTCAGGCCTGGCTTCCTATCCCTGAAAATGGTGAAATCACAACCTCTGCTTGTGTTGCATCTACAGACTTCACATTGTCATTTCTGTACATTGTCATCCAGGTAGAGACTCTTCTGACTTATCTTGTGATTCCTTCTGCAAGCCATGAAGACCCAGGGGTTTGACGTGTGACCTAATTTCCAAATATGTGGAGGTTTTCCAGAGATCTTCATGTTACCGATTTCTAATTTAATGTCACTGTGGTTACAGAGTGTCCTCTATAATTTCACTGCCTTCACATTTACTTAGGGCCAGTCTGTGGTCTATTTTGGCTCACGAAATGGTTAAAGTCCTCTAATCCTTATCTGTTCTAACCAAGAGAAGAATACTGGTCTCTAAATATAATAGTTAGGAGGGAGGAGCCAAGATGGCGGAGCAGAAGGGAACTCTGTAACTTCATCTGCCCATCTATCGAACTGAAAAGGACATTACTCTCATCTGCAAGAGTGGAAGGAGAAAATACAGACTCCAGAAAGAAGACAACCTCAAAGATGCCTGAGTGACTGAGTGTGAACTGGGGAGAGTGGAAAACGGGTCAGCCCGAGATGGGCAGGGGAGGTGGGAGCCCCAGCTCAACATGAGGCAAGTGCACGGAGCCCCTGAGAGACAAAGGGTAGAGAAATAGAAACTGAACACGCTCATAGTACTGTCTCCAGAGAAGAGATAAAGAACGTTTACTCCACTTGGAGAGAAAAACTCTCACTCCATATATAACCACTGGGCAGCCCAAATGCCATACCCGCGTGGCACAAGGGAAACAACAGCCTCCACCCCTGCACCATCCCGGCAGGGAGATGGCGGCCACGGCCCCCGGGGTGCGCACTTCGGCCTCGGCTGCGGGAGCGGGAGTACACACTTCATTTCCACGGTGCATCTTGCCTCCAGCATTGGCCTCGAGAATCCCGGGTGCCAACAGGGAAAAAATAGCCCCCACTCCTACGCGATCCTGACAGGGAGTAGGCAACGGTGGAGGCGGGGGTGAGCGCTTGGGCTGCAGGAACTTGCAGGTTATTTCTGGCAGTGCCCGGCACCTCCGGCAGCAGCAGCAGCACGAATCCCAGCCAGCGCCAAGAGAAATTGATCCCTCCCCCTACATGATCGTGATCCCGGCTGGGGGCTGGGAGATGGCGGCAGTGTCTGTGAGGGCGTGCACTTCACCTCCTGCAGTGCACCTTGCCTCAGGCAGCAGCAACACAAATCCCTGCCTGCACCTAGAGAAACTGCTCCCTCCCACTAGGAGATCCCAGCTAAGAAACCAGCCGCCAAAGCAAGTACATCTTATTAGTGGTAGCATCAGTGCATGGACTAGGATTTTGAAACGAGGCGGGCCTGGAAAATACAGCTTGGCTCAGCTGTGGCACAAGGAGATCGAACTCCTTATGGTGGCCTGCAAGGGCTTAGTTCGCGGAGCTTGTGCCGCCATTCTACTCTCGGCAACCACCACGGGCAGAGCCTCTGAGAGCAGCCCCCGAGACCTATTACACAAAACCACACCTATCCACAAGGAATAGTTGCTGCTTTTTTTTTTGCTGCTTTTTTTTCCTTCTTTTTTGTTTTTGTTTTGTTTTGTTTTTGTATTTAATTTATATTATTACCTTTTTTCTTTAAAAAATGTTTTAATTTTTACTCCTTATTTTCCTTTTTCCTTTTGTCCTCTTTTTTGTTTGTTTGGTTTTTTCTTCTTCCTCTTGCCATCCAGATATATTCTCCCGTATCTCATCCTTATCTCTCCTCTCAACTGGTTATACACTTTTAGACTGTCCATTGTCCATTTTTGTCTCTGTCCCCTCTTTATATATTTTTTCTTTTTCTTCTCTTCTTTTCTTCTCTTTCTTCCCCATTTTCTTTTCTTCCTTTCCTCCTTTTAATTTGTGTGTTTGTTTGACTTGACGGTGCATTTGTGTGCTTCTAATCCCTCTGTTTGTTTGTTTTCCGTCTAAGGGCTACCCCAAGAAACAAGCCAAAGTGCGCATGATGGCGAGTCCCAAATACCACTGAGTAGGGAAATAAAATAATCAAAGGCACAACAAGAGAAACCGAGAGACACCATTAAAAGAATATTTCCTGAAACGACAGGACCTGGACAGTCAATAAGCCTCCTTTAACAGAGCAATACTAACAGGTGCACAGTGCACAATGAGCTTTTTAAAACTGACAAGAGACAGAAAATTAGCCAAAATGAAAAACCGAAGGAACTCTCCTTTGAAGAATCTCCAGGAAGAAGTCACAGCCATAGAACTGCTAAAATCAGATCTAAACAACATAACAGAACAAGAATTTAAAAAACTTTTCATAAAATTAATCGCTAGGGTTGAAAAAAGCATCAGAGAAGCAACTGAGACAATGACTAGGGACTTTGAATATAAGTGTGACAAGTTGAAAAAAGCTATAAATGAGGTGAATGATAAAATGCAGGTGGTCACCTCAAAGATTGACGAGGCAAAGAGAAGAATAGGTGAATTAGAAGACATAGTTATAGCAAAAGAGGAAGTCGAAAAAAAAGAGAGAAATTGATCCAGGGGCAGGAAAGGAGAATTGGAGACCTGAGTGATACAATCAATCGGAACAACATCCGTATCATAGGAATTCCTGAAGAGGAAGACAGAGAGAAAGGGCCTGAAGGGATACTAGACCAAATTATAACAGAGAATTCCCCCAAAACTGGGGAAAGAAATAGACAATCAAATTCAAGAGGCACAAAGAACCCCCTTAAGACTTAATTTGAATCGACCTTCGGCATGACATATCATAGTGAAACTGGCAAAATATAAAGATAAAGAGAGAATTCTGAAAGCAGCTAGGGAGGGCCCCCACATACAAGGGCCCCCACATACAAAGGGAAACCAATCAGAGTGGTTACAGACCTATCGAATGAAACTTGGCAGGCCAGGAAGGAATGGCAGGAAATCTTCAATGTGATGAACAGAAAAAACATGCAGCCAAGAATCCTTTATCCAGCAAGCCTGTCATTCAAAATAGAAGGAGAGATAAAGGTGTTTCCAAATAAACAAAAATTGAGAGACTTCATGACCACCAAACCAGCCCTACAAGAAATCCTAAAAGGGACTCTATGAGGGAAATGTTGAAAAGAATACAAGGTGCCAGAGACACAACTATAAACACAAATTCTACGGAGAATACAATGAATCTAAACCCACATTTTTCAATAATAACACTGAATATAATGGACTGAATGCTCCAACCAAACGACACAGGGGAGCAGAATGGATAAAAAAACAAAACCCATCTATTTGCTGTCTACAAGAGACTCATTTTCTATCTGAAGACACCTTCAGGTTGAAAGTAAAGGGTTGGAGAAATATCTATCATGCTACTGGAAGACAAAAGAAAGCCGGAGTAGCCATACTTATATCAGACAAACTGGACTTTAAAGTAAAGGTAGTAACAAGTGATGAAGGACATTATATAATAATTACAGGGTCTCTCCATCAGGAAGAGCTAACAATTATAAGCATCTATGCACCAAATTCGGGAGTGCCCAAATACATAAAACAATTAATCACAGAAAGAAACAATCTTATTGATAAGAATGTGCTAATTTCAGGGGACTTCAATACTCCACTGACAGCAATGGATAGATCAACCAGAGAGAAAATCACTAAAGAAACATGGACCTGAACGACACATTGGAACAGATGGAATTGATAGATATATTTAGAACTCTGCATCCTGACATTAGGAAATTCACCTTCTTTTCAAGTGTACATGGCACATTCTCCAAGATAGATCACATACTGGGGCACAAAGCAGCCCTCCATAAGTATAAACGAATAGAGATCATACCATGCACACTTTCAGATCACAATGCTATGAAACTTGAAATTAACCACAGGAAAAAGTCTGGAAAACCTCCAAAAATGTGGAGGTTGAAAACCACCCTACTAAAGAATGATTGGGCGAATCAGGCAATTAGAGAAGAAATTTAAAAATATATGGAAACCAATGGAAACAAATATACAACAATCCAAAAATCTCTGGGACACAGCAAAGGCAGTCCTAAGAGGAAAGTATATTGCAATCCAGGCCTATTTCAACAAACTAGAAAAAGCGCAAATTCAAAATCCAACAGAGCACCTACTGGAACTATAAGGGGAGCAGCAAGAGCACCCCAAACCCAGCAGAAGAAAAGAAATAATAAAGATCAGGGCAGAAATAAACAATATAGAATCCAAAAAGATAGTCGAGCAGATCAATGAAACCAAGAATTGGTTCTTTGAAAAAATATACAAAATTGATAAACCTCTAGCCAAGCACCTCAGAAAGAAAAGAGAGAGCACCCAGACAGACAAAATCATGAATGAAAAAGGATATGTTACAACCAATCCCTTAGAAATACAAGCAATCATCAGAGATTACTATGAAAAATTATATGCCAACAAACTGGACAACCTAGAAGAAATGGACAAATTCCTAAATGCACATGCACTACCAAAATTCAAACGGGAAGAGACAGAAAGCGTGAATAGACCGATAACAAGTGAAGAAATCAAATCCATTATCAAAAATCTCCCAATGAATAAGAGCCCAGGGCTAGATGGCTTCCCAGGGGAATTCTATGAGACATTTAAAACAGCTAATACCCATTCTTCTCAAACTATTCCAAAAAATAGAAATAGAAGGAAAACTTCCAAACTCATTCTACGAAGCCAGCATCACCTTGATACCCAAACCAGACAGAGACCCAGCAAAAAAAGAGAGCCACAGACCAATACCCTTAATGAATACAGATGCAAAAAATACTCATCAAGACACTAGCAAATCGAATTCAACAGCATATAAAAAAAATTATCCATCACGATCAAGTCGGATTCATTCCTGGGTTACAGGGCTGGTTCAATATTCGCAAATCCATCAATGTGATACATTACATTAACAAAAGAAAAGATAAAAACCATATGACCCTGTCAATAGATGCCGAAAAAGCATCTGACAAAATACAGCACCCTTTCTTCATAAAAACCCTTTAGAAAGGCGGAATAGAAGGAACTTACCTAAACATTATAAAAGCAGTTTATGAAAAGCCCACAGCTAATATCATCCTCAACGGGGAAAAACTGAGAGCTTTCCTCCTGAGATCAGGAACACGACAGGCGTGTACACTCTCACCACTGTTGTTTAACATAGTGCTGGAAGTCATAGCCTCAGCAATCAGACAACAAAAGGAAATATAAGGCATCAGAATTGGCAAAGTAGAAGTCAAACTTTCACTTTTCACAGATGACATGATACTTTACCTGGAAAGTTCGGCCGACTCCACCAGAAGCCTTCTAGAACTGATCCTTGAATTCAGTAAAGTTGTAGGGTACAATGTACAGAAATCAGTTGCATTCCTATCCACCAATAATGAAGCAGCAGAAAGAGAAATCAAGAAACTGATCCCATTCACAATTGCACGAAAAACCATAAAATCCCTAGGAATAAACCTAACCAAGGATGTAAAGGACCTATATGATGAAAACTATAGAAAACATATGAGGAGGAGAGGGGGCAAGATGGCGGAGAAGTAAGGAGCCCCATTACCTCCGACCACCCACAATTATCAAACTGAGAATTAAAAAGCCACAGCTCTCTGATCTCCGAGAACGGAGGTGTGCGAACAGACCCCTTATCAACAGCAGTCTCACAGTTGCCTGAGTAAGTGAGTGCGAACGGGGACCAGAGACTTTAGGGGAGGGAGCGCCGGCTCCGGAGACAAAGCGCCGAGCACCCAGAGGCTGGGCGCTGGGCCCGCTGAAACCCGCGTGTCCCCAGACGCACTGCTCCTAGCCGGGCGGGGTGGCCAGGAGACCAGAGGCGGACAGGTCAGCGGGGATTGGCACAGTGCGGGGCGGCCGAGAGAGAGCCCGGAGGCGCACAGATTCCCTGACAGTCGCTCACGCGGGGCGCCAGGTATCCAGAGGCGCAGGGACCTTCACAGCCAATGGGGTACCGCCTGGCAAGGCAAGAGAGAGACCAGGGGAAGAGAAGCAGAAACTGAATCATTCACAGCGCGATCCCTGCAGAGAGACTCAGCCCGGGACTGAGGGCCGCTGAGCGCTGAGGGAGAGACCCGTCCCTTCAGTGGGGGCGTGCAGTCGGACCAGGCAGCTCACCGACCCCAGGTGGAGCCGGGGGAGAACTCCGACTTCACAAACTCCCTATCCGCCCCGACCAGAAAGCTGCCCACCTGTGGACGATTTTAACTGTGGTGGCAATATTGAGTGTGCGGGCGAGGACTTAGAAACATAGAAACCGGGCAGAACTTGGAAAAGAGAAACAATTAGATCCGCCCGAGGCACAAGAAGGCTGGACTCCAGAGAGTGGCTGGAACGCATGGTCTGAGGGGGACTTGGGGCGCCCGTCGCCGTTCTTCTCCTCGCATCCACCAAGGCGGGGCCTCAGACAGCAACCCCTGGGATCCGACCCACCTGCACCAAGCCACGCCCATCTGCGCTGGAGAGCTGTCGTGCATACGTTTATTACCGTTAAGTGTTTTTTTTCTTAATATTTTTAATTTTAATTGTCCCCTGTCTTCTCTTTACTATCTTCCTATTTCCTTCCTTTCTCCCTTTCCCGCTGGAATCTGGGAAAGACCAACAATTAGGCACTGCTGTGCTTAGATCAACTTTTACCATCCAGACAGTTTTCCTTTAATCCATCCTTATCTCCCCCAACCCCCACTGCAGGTTTTAAGCTCTCAGACTGTCCTTTAT
>PJEM01012384.1:24440-47508 GCA_004023845.1 Helogale parvula | reverse complement strand
CATGAGCTCACCCTTTGTTGTAGTAGGCCCCTCAGGACTCCATGGAATAGAAACCCTTAGAAAGAACAGGGTACTGTTATCAAAACAGGGATCCATTACAAGTTCACTGAGGCACACAACTAGGACTTAGTAAATCTCAGAAGAATCAGGTAGTAGGATGAAATAACTAACCTCCTGTATTAGCTTACTAAAAAAACTGCCATAAAATACATAGACTGGGTACTTAAAGTACAGGAATTTACTTTCACAATTCTGGAGGCGGGAACTAAGGCCTTTCTCCTTGGCTTAAAGATGGTGGTAGTCCTCCAGTGTCTTCACAAGGTATTGCTTCTATGTGTGTATCCTAATCTCTTCTTTTTATAAGTACAGTAGTCACATTGGATTAGGGCCAACCCACATGACCCCATTTTTACCTTAATGACCAGTTTAGACCCTAGCTTCATACAGAGTCACGTTCTGAGATCCTGGGGGTTAGGACTGCAACATATGAATGGGGGGGAGGGTAGGATATAGTTCAGGTCATTATACATACCTAGTAAGTTACAGGTTGAATGACAGTGTAAAGTGGCCAGCATTGTCTTCAGTCAATACTGTTACCTAGTTTAGAACATTTATGTTGATACCAAGGAGTCAGGTATCATTTTGTGCGAATTAGATTAATAAACGTATGTATATGTGCTCTGTGTCTAGGTATGTGTATTTATACATACATACGTACATATATATACACATACACTTATATATATGTATATAAAATGTAGCATTAGGTACAAACACCCCCTGACTAGAGAAGACAAACATCATTTCCTGCTTTGGCAAGCTATGGCCTCTGTTTTGTTCTTAGAGAATTCATATTCCTTCATCCATCACTCAAAATAGCTATTATTTGAAACTCTGGTTCTAGGAAAGACCCACTCAGAGGTGACAGCAAGTAAAGCAAACCAAGGGTAAAACCTAAAATAGGAATTACTTTGTAACTATCTTTTATTGCCTTCTTTTATTGACTTTTCTTACAAATTCCCATAGCTCTTGCAGATTTTGAGAGGTGGGTGGGTGGGAAGGTTGTGTTTTAGAAAAGGCCATACATTTGCTTAAGGAAATCCTTGTGTATGAGATTTGTTGTTTCTTAGATTTCTGACATTCAATTGGAAGTTATTTTTCTGTGTATTGAAAACTAGTAAACCTTATCTTTTAAAACCCTTACACATAAAATCTGGATATATGCTTATTGTATAAATTTAATAATATAGAGAACTATACAGAGGAAAAAGTCAGCATCTCTCTCCACATTTTCCCTTCTTTTTCCATCCCATTCTCTTTTTGAATGGTAGGTATGGTTAGAGTTTGGTTTGCATCCTTTCTGATTTTTTACAAAATTCTTTTCATAATCATATAAGGACTTGCAAAGAGTTTGGGCACATTTTAACCTTGACAGAAACAGAATTATAGATACTGTTTTAAAGCTTTTTCTTTCTTTATCTAAAAAATGTTATTATTTTAGGTGGAATTTTAATACTAAATCCCACCACTAATCCATCTTCTCTCCAGGACTCTTTTTTTTTTTTCTGAATTGGAGATTATTACTGTTATTGTTGTTGTTATTATTATTATCTAAGCCTACTATAATTAACATACATTGTTATATTAGTTGCAGATATGCTCTCAAGGACTCTTGACTAAGAAACAATACCTCAGTTGGGGAGGGGAGAGAAAGGGAAGCAAAGTACAGTTAATGATTCCTAAAATAGGATAGGTAGGCAAGTGCCCATATCTTTAGAAGGAAGTTTTCCTTATGAAGTGACAGTGGTCTGTGAGGGAGAGACCGAGAAGTCTAAGCAGGTCTTTTTGCTCCTTGCTTCCTGTTTCAGCTCTGTTGTTACCTTGCTGGCCCATGGATATGTGTGGCTGGCCTGCGCCTGAACCAAGGCTCTGCTCTGTGAACTGACAGCATAGGAGCAGGAAGCGATAGAAAGTCAGTGGAAGTCTTCTTGCCTTTCAAGAGTAGTAGCCCTGCCAATAGTAAAGTCTGATCCAGGACTGAGGCTAATGACACTAACAATTTGTCCTCTCCTAAGACACAGAGGAGTAGCTGGGAAGCAGGTGGAGAGGTGGCAGGGGAGTGTGCCCTGTGCCAGGGACTGCTATGGAATTATGAGCAGAATGATTGTGATTTCTTCTCCAAGAAACAAGCTGGGAGATCTTACCATTTCAGCACACAGAGACTGAAATCATTTTAAAGGAGTCATTTTATTCCATAATAAATTTATGTAGGATTTTAGAGTTTTAAAAACTTTTATCATTTTCCCCTTATTTGAGCATCACAACAATTTTGTGTAGTATCAAACATTTTTGTTTGATAGAGATGAGAGTAAAGCTTTAAGGGGGGGGGGTTAAGCCATTTGTTAATTCAAGATCTCTGGTCAACTGGTTCCCTCCCCACTAGAATATACTGCTTCTTGTTCAATGCTAGTTTATGTTTAAATTGGACAGGAATAACTTAGCTACCACTTAAGTTATTTGTTAGTAAGAACTACTTTTTTTTAAAAATTATTATTTACTTTTGAGAGACAGAGAGAGGCAGCATGAGCAGGGGAGGGTCAGAGAGAAAGGGAGACACAGAATCCAAAGCAGGCTCTAGGCTCTGAGCTGTCAGCACAGAGCCCGATGCGGGGCTCAAACCCACGAACTGTGAGATCATGACTAAGCCAAAGCCAGATGCTTAACCACATGAGCCACCCAGGCACCCCAAAAACTGCTTTTCTGAAAGGCCTAATTTCACATCTGTGTTGTAAATCTGATCATCAAGTGTTTATTGAAAACTATCATTGACATGTTTCTTTTGTATTAGTTTTTATTTTGGATTCCCAACATCTGAACCCTTCCCTCTGATAGGGTAATTTTCTACCTTATTAATATTGTTGGGGGCAGCATTTGCCTGTAATTATAAACTGAAACTGACACTCAGTGTATCCAGCCTCCCTTGCAGCTAAGATATGTCTATGTGATCTAGGCTTGCTAATAGTTTTGCACCAACCTTGACTTTTAGTCAGTAGCTAGTGGTCCAAGAAGTAAGGGCAGAAAATCCTCTCAGTTGGCTGGTGGTTGCCATGGAAGTTTTAGTATCCAGTCTTCAAGGGCAGTTAGGGACAGCAGGGCAATGAGATCCAGTGGAGCTTAGCAAATTCTCTGCTCTACTTAATGGCGGTGGTGTGTTCTCTGGTGTCCAGCATCCAGCAGTCATGGTGCCTTGTCTCCATGGAACTAATTTGGGTTGTGATTCTTGATGTGGACTTGCTTTTTAGAAATTTCTGTTTAGTGTCTAGGCCTGGCTCTCTAATACTACAGTGATCATATATATGAGCTGTCAAGTTGCTCTTCATTTTTTAAATTTATAGGCAACAAATTCACTCTTCATAGTAGACATTTCTATGGATTTTGATGTATGAAGTATGTACTCACCACCACAGTCATGCTATAAAGCAGTTCTGTCATGCCTCAGATTCCTCTTAATACTTCTTTGAGGTTACTCCTCATCTACTCCCAAGCCCTAATTTGTCTTCTATTCCTGTAGTTTTCCCTTAGAATAGAATCATAGACTATTACCCATTACCTTTTGACAATATTTCACTATCATATTAATAAATCCTTAAAATAAATACTAATACATTTTATTTTCTGCTTATATAGTAATAGCTTAAATTTATTGGGTACTTAATATTTGCTTTCTTCTCTTCCTACTAAGTGTTTTATATTAATAAACTCATTTAATCCTCTCCACAGTTCCAATAGGTAGATTCTCTTATTATCCCCATTTTACATATGAAAAAGCTGAAGCACACAAAGGTTGAGGAACCTTTCCAAGGCCAGAGAATAATAAGTGGCAGAGTTAGGATTCAAACCCAGGAAGCTTGGTTCTAGACATAAGTTTTTAACCCCTATCTATACCCTCTTGTAAATCAGATTTGGTTTCCAGTATTGGCAACTATGAACTTAAATGACAGGACTGGTGAGCAGAAGGCTCAAACTATACACTCTCACAGATGTTACCATTGGGTTGTAGAGACAGACATTATTGAAATAATCCCATCAATGAATGCATAATTATAGATATAGGTAAGTTGAGGAAAGGATTGTATCCTTTAGAGTCCATCACAAACAAACCTGATCTAGACTTGGGGATCATAGAAAGTTTCCCTATAAAAGTGATACTTTAATAGATGTGAATGAGTTACTAGATCAAGACCCTGTGGGAGCCTGTGGAACCTGCAAATGGAGCCTTGTAGAGAAGCTTTAGATAACAGTGTTCTGAGGCAGAAGGCAAGATGGCTGTTCTGACTGGAGCATGGAGGGTGAGGGGGATCCCCAATACTAGCCAAGGTAGGTGATATTAGAAGTAAGCCGGTGGTCAAACCATGCAGGGTCTTATAGGCCACATCAAATACTGGTGAGGCTTTGTCTCCCTCTAGTTCTAGATAACAATGGAGAGTCTTTACTTTCCCAACAATGTAAATCAGAGGATAATGTGCATAAAGGACTATGGTTTGTTTTCTCATAGAGCAGGATCATGGTACACTCAGCATCCCTTACATGTTGCCTGGAAGGTATTCCTCGACCACTTGCCTTACCTAAGGAGGTTTCATACAATAAATTGGAATCCACTGATGTGTATTGGAGCACTATGAGGCTGGTTTCTGGTTATTGTTAGGCCTGACATTGCTACAGAATTTCTCCAAACTTCACACCTGTAAACTGCAGGGTGTGCAGTACCTTGTAGTTGGTGTCCTTAAGTGATTGGTAGGTATCTTGATATAAGCACAACAGAGTTAGCAAATAGGTCCAATCTCTTCTTTCTGCAGGTTTCACAGACCCAGATTCTAATGAACCATGGCAGTGTCACAGTGCAGCAGCATTTTATAAATAAAGGGACCTGACACACACACAAAAACAAGGTAACTTGGTCAGCGTTGCAAAAATGATTGGAAGAGTTACAACTAATTCTCATGTTTTCTGACCTCCAAACCACTTGACATGTATTTTGACACATATATTTCCCAAACATATTGACAACAATCATTGTTTAAATAGCTTAATTTGATAGTGCTGGCTAATGCATTGCTATTTGATAAAAAGTAGATTTAGCTATCTAAGAAGCACACAGTTGAATTTCTTCCAGATGTTGCAAGTGCATTTTTAGTAAACTAATTTAAAAATCAGTAACAGAAGGCCTATGATGAACATTTTTTTGCTTTTTTATGGTCATTTTACATTTCACTAATATTTTATAACACCTAAATGTAGAGGCATAAGTTGATGCTGAGAGGAAAGCTTTATGAACTTATGAGGACCATAAAGCATTCAGAAAATAAGTTAATATTCTGAAGTGCATTAATTAATACATTTGACTACCCTGACCAGTGAAGCTCCTCAGAGACTTATACCCCAATTTTGAATCCAATTAAAATGGTCTCCATTACTAAATTAACCCATGCACATTCAAATCTTGATATAAAATGACATTGTCTCAAGATACCAATTAATTAATCAAACATGCAAAAATATGTCAAGAAAATTATTAATCTGTCTATTCTGATGTTAGATCTCAAAGGTCTTCAAACTTCTTATATATTAGAAGTATTATATACTATGTCAATTCTTCTTCACTTTATTTCAAAGATAACACTGAAAAAATATTTCACCATATGCTTGTTTTAGATGCAATAAAAAAATGTTCTTTTTGAAACATATGGTGATGTAATTAAGTGTCTCTGAACACAGCAAGGTTGGAAAGAGAAGTGAATGAACAAAATTGAAACCATTTGCTGCTCTGGTGTCATCCCCCACCTTTCCCACCAACATCAGTATCTTCTCTGAGTTACCATTGTTGTAATAAAGAAAAATTTTAAACACTTGAAGATGAGGAATGTCTGTTGTCACCTACCATAGTTATGGCAGACAGAATTCCTGGACTGCCTTCCCTCTCTCTCACTGTGGAAAGCTCTGTGACTCATGTTGTCAGTCCCTCTTGCTGAGGAGTTTTGGCATCAATCCAGCATCACTGACATTTGTGTAATGTTTTGCAGCCGGAGTCTGCTTTTATCTATGGCTTAGCTACCTTTATGTAGCCTCATGGGATTTATCTTCCACTGATGGTGAGAGGCCTTCATTTCTTTTTCTTCAATAAAAATGTTTGTTTAAAAATATGTCTTCCTTTTCTAAGGTACTCAATCTCTGAAGAAAGGAAAAGTTTGAAAATGGGCTCTATATGATACAATGATAAGGACATGGGTTATTTGTTATGAAAAATTCAAATTAAAAAATTCATGTATCAAAATCTGGGAAACAAAACATCATGGTTTCAGCTGGTTTGGGGTGTGATCTTGTATACTATTTTTTCTTCATTTCCTCATCTTATTAGAATGTACAAATGTTGACCAGTGTATTGAGCAGTAGTATTTGTCACATTTTAAACAAGTTCATGAATATATTTGAAAATTAACCTTTAATTTTAAAACATCAGTGCCTTATATTTTACCGATAACCAGAGTCTGGATTTTTTCAAAATTTCCTTTTTTATTCTTTAATGTGCCTGACTGGAATGAATAATATGTGTTTATCTTAGGCATATGTTGTTTTCAGCCAAATTCATTGCTAACTGATATGGTAAGTTTCACTAATTCTAAGTCCTATTTTTATATCATTTATAGTGAGTTTTGGTTAACAAGTAAAACTGTTAGCAAACAAATGTGGATTGCGCAGCAATATACATAGAGTATAGATGTTATTGAGAGTGATGACTCATGGCCATTCAATGGATTATTTGCCTTGCTTTTTTGGTGATACTTTCTGTTGGTGAATATTGAGGAAATGAATCATTTTCTGTAACTCTCTCAGCACACACTTTCTAATCAACTTGTTTTTGTTTTTACCTTACATCAGGAGAAGAGTACCTCCTGAGGTGAAATTCCATAATGAGCCAAATTTTCTTCCCTAGTGCAATGGTTTGCAAACTTAGCATATACCGTAATCACCTGGAGGCTTGTTAAAATACAGATGGCTGGTCCTCATCCCCAGAGTTTTTGGTTCAGTAGGTCAGGAATGGGGCTGCATCATTTGTGCATCAAATGAGCTCCCCAGTGATGATAATGTTTTGGCCTGGGAACCACATTTTGAGAACCACTCCTACAGAGCAGCTGGAGTGTGTCCTTTGGTCAGTCATCTCTATGTCCCACAGGAGACAGTGCAATGTTCTACTGTTTGTTGAGAGGCTCCAACCAGCTCTAGGTTGTTTCAATTCTATTTTGCCAAAAAAGTTGGCCACTGAGGTAACTTGTTAACTTAACACTTAACTTTTCTTTTAGAACCTTCCACTGCCAACTGGGTGATGAAAAGTTGTCTGTTCTCTCCACGTGGAGTGGTTGGTAAAAAACAAAACAAAACAAACAAAAAAACCCCACAACACATAGCTCCCCTTTCTTTATAATGCCTGAAGATAGGCACCCAGGTCCTTTTCTCTTATGAGTTTTCAAGTAATCATTTTGGAAAAAAGACTTTAATGAGATAAATACACCAGAGAAGGTTCCAAAGTTTGCAAATTCTCCCACCAGTAATCTCTGGTCTATAGTTCCAAACTTCCTTTCAAAGTGGTCACTGGAAGCCTCAGTGAGATTTTTTTCTTGGGTTTTGTTCTGAAGGATGGAGCTCAGCAAAGGTAAAATTCCCTTCTGATCTAGACATGTGGTGTCTTTCCTTCATGCAACCTCTTCAAGGAGGAGCAATAGTACCTCCTTGATTTCAGTGAAAAATGGAAATATGTATCTTTGATGACATCTGTGGCTCTGCCTTACTTGAAATTTATTATCCACTTAGTATTATGTCTCAGAAGGGTAATCAGCTATTTTGTTTTTTGAAATAATGTAACGAGTGGTAAAAATGACTTTAGAGCTAGTCAGATTTGGATTGAGTCTCAGTTTTGTATTTTATTAGCTGTGTGACCTTGCATAGATTCCATAAACTGGCTGAGTCTTCGTTTCTTCACTTGTGAATTGGGAACGATAATGGATACCTCGCATAGGCATTTATTTGAGCCATATAACTGTACATTTCTTCTAAATAGACCCTTGGTAACATTACAGAATCTCAGCTTTGAATGAGACCTCAGGTGAACCTTCTCTTTGTCACTGCTTCAGCTATTATTTATCGAGTATTTGCTATATGCTGCCCATTGTGCACTCTAATCTACAGCATTGTTGATCCTCCGATTAAACACCTTTGGGGCAAACTAGTCACTGCTGTAGACCAGTCTCTAATACATTTTCAGATTACTTTTTTTAAATAATTTTTTTTAACACAGAGAGAGAGAGAGGCAAGGAGAAAGGGAAAGAGAAAAAGAATCCCAGTGAGACTCTACACTATTAGAGCAGAGCCTGATGTGGGGCTTGAACTCATGAACCGTGAGATCATGACCTGAGCCAAAACCAACAGTCAGATGCTTCACCGACTGACCACCCAGGAACCCATCACAGATTATTTTAATGGTTAGAAATTTGTTTCATAATTAGTATAATCACATCTCTATTAACTTCCACCACTGAGCCATTATATATTCGTCTAGAAAGCAACACAAGGCTCATGTTATTGGTATGTGGCAGTTATTATGAGGTGACTTCCTTTAGAAGTTTGAAACAAAATTTATTCTTTGAGAGTTAAAATTTAAGAACAATACAACAGAGGGTATTTCAGATGTATACATAGCCACTTTAAAAATGTGGTTGGTTCCAGGCCTATAAACTGGACTCTGTCCAAGAGGTTGCAAACTCAACAGCTCCAGAGAGCTAGACAGTTAAAAACAGACAAAAAACATTTCAAGGTCTATAAAAAGTGTAAATTTTATGGCACCATTAATTGGGGTTATAATTTAGCTGGGTGTTAGGTCTAAGTCGTTTTGATAGCAGGAATATACTCCTCAGGTAAACTAGATTATATTGTGTAGGTAAGCAGATCAGTCCTTGATGATGTTATGGGTTGAAATGTATCCCCACAAAAATGTTCAAATACTTCCCCCTAGTATCCATAAATGTGACTTGATTTGGAAGTAGAATCTTTACAGATGTGATCAAGTTAGGATGAAGTCATACTGGATTACAGTGGGCCCTAATCAAATGATCGATGTCCTTAAAAGAAGTGGGAAATTAGGACACAGACACAGAAGAGTGCCATGTGATTATAGGGACAGAAATCAGAATGATTTCTAGGAAAATGCAAGGAAGCATCCTCACCCAGAACTTTCAGAGCATGGTCATGCTGCCACCTTAATTTCTTTTAGCCTCCAGAATTGTGAGACAGTCAGTTTCTGTTGTATTAAGTCATCCAAGTTTGTGGTAAATTTGTCTTGGAAACCCTAAGGAACTAATATACTTGGTGTTGGACGTGGTGCATATGCCTTTAGAGAATTCAGGAGGAAATGTATTGCAGCTATTATTTGTAGAAAAATTGATAGGGAATCACGGCACCTACTTTCTTCCTTGTGCTCATGGGATCAAAGTCCACTGCCCTTCTTTTCAGGAAAAGCAGAAACTGGAGCAGAGGAAAATGACCATTAAAATCAGGCTGAAACTGGAAGCATCAGAGGTCACAGGGCACAAGAAAGGACAGCAGTGTGGGCTTTTCATATTTGGGGATAGATGGAAATTCTTCAGGATGGGATTTGAGACCCTGGACCAGAGCAGAATCCCAAGTTGAGTCTGAGGATTGATTAGAAAGTATATCATTGAAAGTTAGAAAGCAAGATAATGTCCAATTGGGACACGTCCCAAAAAGTTTTTCTTTATTCCCTCTCTTAATGTTGTTAAGTACACTTTTTTGTTGGATAGAGTGTGTCTACTTGATAAATTCTGATTGCATTTTAGAAAATGTTCTTATTATTCAATTGCTCAAACCCTCTCTAGAGTTCTTTGTGAACTACTACAAAGGTACCTTTTTCCTCAGAACCGATGAGTCAGATAAATTTCATAATAAATATACAAATATGTTAAATCCACATGAAAGTCAATGTTGTCAGGTTATATGTGGTCACTCTATGCTGTGCAATTCATACAGTTTGTATAACTGCCTTGTGGTTTCACCTGGCATGTTTGGATTACAAGAATATCCAGAAAAGAAAGAGGTAGGTCAGCTTACCTGGCAAACAGAAGACAGTCACTGAGAAAAAGGTTCACTTTGTTTATCCAGTCATTGTTCCAAGGAGTCAGATTTGTGGGTTTATCTGTACTGTCCCATGGTCACATCACAAGAAGTTATTCTGGCATTGTTTAGCATCTGACTCATAGTATAGCTTTTTTATGCTCACTTGCTAATTGTAATTTGACCTCTATGACTTGGACTGACCAGAAAGACTGAGTGGCTGGTTCCCTGTGATTCTTTTTTTACTAACTGCCTTAAGTTTGCCATCGGGTACCAATGTTTTGTTACTCTCTTGTTGAAGGATGGAATCACTCTCTCTGTCTTTTGACCTGTAGGATTTTGGGGTTGTTGGCAGCATTCATTTCCATGCTGGCTGTTGAACAGGCACTGCCCTCACTTCCTTGTTGTGTGGCCCTCTCTATATGGCAGTTCACAACATGGCAGCTTGCATCTTGGAAGACAGCAAGGGAAAGAATCTTCTATCAGAATGGCCCCAATGGCTTTAAATAATGTGGTTGTGTGCATCCCATTATTTTTACTATATTCCTTTGGTTAGAAGCAAGTTACAGGTCCCACCCACACTCAAGAGGAAGAGATTATATACAAGGGTGTGAATACCAAGAAGCAGGGATCACAGGGCATTTTTAGAGTCTTTGTGGCAAAATTTAGTATGTAACTGCTCAACACAGTTTACATTTCCTAGGCTTCCTTGTAGCTAGTGTGACTCTAAGTTTTGGCCAATGACATGACAGCAGAAATAATGGGTGGGGGTTCTGGAATCTGTTTTAATAAGGAAGTTCTTTGTCATCCATTCTGCTGTGTCTCACCCTTCCTGCAAGTGACAATGTAAATATAGTGGTGTTGACTCTATCAATGCAGATAAATGTAGGAGGTTTCTGGAAGCATAACCGCATGAAAAGATAGTAACCCCGAATAACCTTGTAAGCAGAGCCACTTCATCAGCCTTGAAATGCTCACGTCTGGACTGTTAAATGAGCGTGGGTAATCTTTTTCCCCTAATTACATTTCCAGAGCTTGGCTTAGGGCTCAGTCCACCTGCTTGGTGGTATTTGTCATGGCTATTGGCTCTACCCTCTGGGCCTTTGGTTCTGTCTTCAAAGTCACCCTTGTCTTTTTCTCAAAAAGAAATCCTGAGTTTGCAATGAAGTAGCTTTCTCAGACTGCTTTTTGCCTGTAATATAGTAGAGATTCAAAGTTCTGTTTTTATTTAATATTTGGTATTTGTCATTTTTAGTGCAGGTTGGCTGTGTTTCCATCAGAATAATTCTCTTTAAAAAATTACGTATTTGTGTGAATTTAAATGTATCACTTGGGGGCACCTGCATGGCTCAGTCAGTTAAGCATCTGACTCTTGGTTTTGACTCAGGTCATGATCTCATAGTTTGTGACTTCAAGCCCCGTGTTGGGCTCTGCCCTGACAGCTCGGAGCCTGCTTGGGATCCTCTCTCTCCCTCCCTGTCTGCTCCTGCCCTGTTTGGTCTCTGTCTCTTTCTCTCTCAAAATAAATAACTAGACATTATAAAATAAATGTATCACTTTATAATCTTATTTCTTCAAGCTAAGCACTTCTCTACCTTGGCCTCATGACACTGCTGTGGGACGGCCATCCTTAAGATTTTTAAAAGCCTATTATTTTACTGAGAAGATCCTTAAAAAGCTTCTGGTCTGATTGGAAGGCTCTGTGAGGTACTACATTAAATCTTTCTAAAATCTTACTAAAGAATTTATCATCATGCCCTCAGTTTCATTTTTAGACCCTATTTTTCTGATGGTGCATAGATTTCATTTCCACCCAGAAACAACTTTTTTGTTTATTTATTTTTGAGACGGAGAGCGCAGGAGAGAGAGAGAGAATTCCAAGCAGGCTCTGCTCTATCAGCACGGAGCTTACAGGCAGTGCTCGATCTCACAAACCATGAGATCATGACTTGAGTTGAAATCAAGAATCTAGAAACTTAAATGACTGAGCAACCCAGGTATGCCCCTCCACCCACTTTTGTTTTGAAACTACTTTTAATTTTAGAATCATCTGCTGTCTAGATAGGCTGCGAGTATGAAATAGTTTCATTTTCAAGCCCGGAAACTCTCGGCTTCTCTGTTTAACAGTTCGTTCTTTAGCGTAGCTTTCTTTTACATTTTGTCATAGGCAGTGAGAAGAAGCCAGGTGGGCGATTTTATTATTCTTCCTGAAAATCTCCTTAGCTGGATCTTGGAGTTTATTAGGTACATTTCTCTTTTTTCACATGACCTTGGGCAACAGTGTTGTCATACTTCAGGCCTCTACTTAACAAGGGAGCCTTTTCTTACTCCTTCCAATGACATTTTTCTTACTTTGCCTGAGCCCTCGCTGACAGCCTCCATGAAGCCCTCTAGGCTTCCGTAATACTTCTGTGGAGGCTCTTTAGGTTTCCACTAACAGTCTCCTCAATTTCATCTCACTTTCTGCTCACAAACCTGGTCCTACAGATAATGTTCCATGTCTTAGAATTTTATTATGGCAGTGCCCCACTTCTGGCTATCAGAATCTTTCCTCAGTAGTTACTGTTCTGAAACAAACTACTCGAAGCCTTAATGGTATAAAACAACAATGACCTGTTCATTACTATCTGGTGTGGATGGGACTCAGCGAGGCAGTTCCTATTAGAGATTAGTCTTTTGGTGGCATTCAGATGGTGGCTAGGGCTGAGGTCTCAGCTCAGGCTGTTTTTGTGATCTTGTTGGAAAATACAATCTGACACAATAGCTGTAGCAGAGTGGTTTAAATTTTAAATTTTATATAGAAACTTTCAGTGGTTAATTGGAACAAACAAAAAACTTACTGAAACTATAGAGTGTAAAATATAGCGCTGATGGAATGTCAGGAAAATGACTCAGAAAATGTGAACCAAAAGGCCAGTGTAAGGTAATGGCAATGTTGTACTGGTTGAAGGATAGAAGAGGAGTAGGACATAGTCATTAGAGCAAAAGAATCTACTTTGCTTCTCAAGTTGAAATATGGAGAATGTGGGAATATGGAATATTGGGAGAATATGCCTATAGAGGGGAGGGTGTGGTATGTATTAGTAACTTATGATTTCCTCTGTTACACTTTGATTTTACTTCTTCTTTCATTGTAGTAACCACTCTACTATCTCCCACTGTTAAAAGTTGCTCATCCTTCAAGAGTTGCCTTAAAAGCTAGTATTCCATATGCTTTGCTGGGTTTGCCAATTAGAATTGATTTCCCCCTCTTCTAACTCATACTGCACATTCCCTCTCTCTTATGAAAATTACCGTACAATGTTTAGCATTAAAATATGTGTTAACCTGCCTTGTCAACCTAACAAGGTATAACTCCTTGAGGGCAATGGCTTTGGCTTAGATTTCTGTATATCCTTAGAGTATCTCAAAGCAAAAGATGCTCATATTTGTTGAATCAATAAGGTCGGTACCAAGTTAAAGATTCTGCAAGTAACTTAGTGGTAAGTTCTGCATGAATATTTCCTTTTCATTGCTTTAAAAACCCAAACAAATAATCCTCTTCCCTCAGCGTATCATTAATTAAATAAAAACTTTCAGAAGATAAAACATATGCTGAAGCTTTATCTTATTTTTTAAAAAACACTTTAGTTTGAGGTTAATGTTTGGTATTATATCAGAATATCGAATAAAACAAAAACTCTCCAAATAATTTCCTGATCTATAATTTTAACCAATGACTTAAAGTGATTTTTGTTTTATTATTAGGTAAATGATTTCAACGTATTACAAATAGCTTTGCTGTTAGATTAGATCATTTTTTTTCTTTTTTCTTAAAATTTAAAAAAAATGTTTTTATTTTTGAGAGAGACAGAAGGTAAATAGGTGAGGGACAGAGAGAGGGAGAGACACAGAATCTGAAGCAAGCTCCAGGCTCTAAGCTGTCTGCACAGAGCCTGATGCGGGGCTCGAACCCATGAACCATGAGATCATGACGTGAGCTGAGGTTGGATGCTTAACTGACTGAGCCATCCAGGCACCGATCAGTTTTTCTTTATTTAAATATGGAACTGCTTATAATTTTTAGATTGTTATTATAGTTGAGAACCTTTATTTTTCCTTTTATGCTGCTATTTTAATGTTCTGCCAAGACAGAAAAGTGGACATGTGCAAAATAAGATTTCAACCAAATAAAAGTATATGTACAATGAAAACTTAGAAATTTGAATAAAATTTATTTATGAGTGTGGTAGCCAGCCTTCAAGATATCCCTCAAGGGCTGTTACTTTTGATATTCAGGACCCTGTGTAGCCCCCTTCTCGGTTTGGTTTGTCTGACAGATAGACTGGTGGAAGGGCCAGCATTGTGACTTTTATGGCTAGTGTGTAAAAGACAGCGCCCCGCCTGCCGTGTTCTCTTGGATCAGCTACTCTGGGCAAAGTCAACTGTCATGTCATGAGGCCATTTAAGAACTTTCTAGAGAGTTCCACATTGAAAAGATTGATAGCCTCTTGCCAAAAAGAGTCAGCAAAAACTTGCCAGTCACCTGCATGAGCCATCTTGGAAGTGGGTCCATTAGCCACAGTCAAACCTTAGGACAAATGCAGTTCTGGCCCCTGAATTGTAACCTCATGAGAAACTCTGATCCATAACTACCCAGCAAATCCACTCTTAATTTCCTGACCCAAAGAAATCTCAAGACAATAAGCTATTATTGTCATTTTAAGGCTTTAAGTTTGGGGGCAATTTGTTGCACAGCAATAGATAACTAATAAGGGGTATTTGTTAAACTTACAATATGCAAGCATAAGTAACGGTGAAGAGGATAAGGACATATAAAGATTTCTTTAATTAGATAACCACAGAGCTCACAGTGCAGATATTTTTTCCAGTAAGTAGTATAGTTTGTCAAGAACTAAGTAGAAAATGTGTTGGACGTAGATTTGGCAAGGAAATTATTGTTTTTTGCTGTATGATGATTTGAAGATGGGTACCATACTGTACATATGTTCAGCTGTGACAGCTAAAGTTATTTCTCCATTAGAGACTTTTGCAACAGGTTCTACCAATATCCATTAAGTATATGGCCATATTGATAAAAATCATGTTTATTTGTAGATAAAAATATTTCAGTAAAAATATCTTTTTATTTTTGAAAATTTAGCATCACAGCAAATGATGCCTGGGTTTTGTTACTTTGCTAGATGCCTGTCCATATGGGGAGCTAAGCCTGCATACATGCGGTAATGCATGCATCACCACATACTCACTAATGAAGCAAGGTAAAGAAATAGAAAAGCTTTTCATTCCCTCAACATGCAGCTGGTGTGTGATACCAGATGTAAAATCATTGCTGTTCTTGCCAAGTTCTCAGGATCATGGCATGATTTATTTCAATTTAGGCAATCAAGAATATGTTGATTTTTTAAAAAATAGTCAAATTCAAGGAGAATGATTAGTAGGTGAATAGGGATGTTTCTTTTAAAATAAACTATTGGCTGTGTATTAAATAGGAAACTCACATTTCTGTCTTTCACTCCTTTGTAGATTGTTGTGGTGTTCTTCTGAAGAAACAATGACTCTACTTTCTTTTTAAAAAATTTTTTTAATGTTTTATTTATTTTTGATACAGAGAGAGATAGAGCATGAGAGGGGGAAGGGCAGAGAGAGAAGGAGACACAGAATCAGAAGCAGGCTCTGGGCCCTGAGCTAGCTGTCAGCACAGAGCCTGATGTGAGGTTCGAACCCACGAACATGAGATCTGACCTGAGCCAAAGTCAGAGGCTAAGCCGACTGAGCCACCCAGGCGCCTCGACTCTACTTTCTAATCCCTCAATTCCTGCAGAATTACTTTGTCATGTGGCAGATAAATTCACTAAAACTATAGCTGAAAAAAATGTTACTTTGAAACCAATGTTACACATACCTAGCCAAAATGGACAGTAAATGGCCTGTCTTCTTTGAATAGTGTCAAGCATTTCCTGTGATACTTTATAATTTATGATATTAGACTTGAGTATAACAGAGACCAAGCTGCAAGGTTTCTTCCAGCGGGATCGTTGCCACCATCTGCAGTATCAGGACAAAAAGCCTCACAAAGTTTGGAGATTTTTTTTTCCCCTCAGAGGAAACTTTTTATCTGGCAGTAGAAACTGCAGCGAGCATTCTGGGTGACTTGTCACGATCAGGGGCAGTTGCGACCCAGAACTAATGGAAAGGGGAACTTACTTTTATTAAGCTTCTCCCACGTGCTAGGCACTCCAGTATCTTACTTGATTATCAATCTCCAAACTTTGTGAGGCTTCTTGTCCTGATACTGCAGAGCATTTGTAATCATGGAGAACTTCTCATAAATCACTTACATTTTGTAAAAAGGTGTAATCTTCCTGGATTCTTACATTAACTCGAAGAAGTAGGGCCATTTCTCACTTTTATGCACGAGGAATCTTATGCACATACGTGTTAAATAAGGCCTACGGTCGTACAGTTGTTGGACTGGTCTTTTAGTACAGGTCATGTTATTCTAGAAGTTGCCTGTTTAATCCTACCTCACATGGCTTCCGTTATGAGAGTGCAGACATAGGACCTTCATGGAGCTTATTCTATATTAGTCATTCAAAATAAATCATTCTTCAAGGAAGGAGTGGAGGGAGAGCCAAAAGGCTTTCCCAACACAGAACAACATGGCTAGCCCAAGAGGTCCTTTGTGAAAGTCAGAAAAAGATAAATCTTCCTCCAGGAAGTTTTCAATTAAAAAGCTTTCTGCAAGAAAATTTTCCATAAAAAATACAAAAATTTATAATTGTGATATGGGTGACACATCCTGGAGTTGTGCAGCATATAACTATCAGTACCGTCTGTGACAACTTTGTCCCCCAATACCCTGTTGTGGGCCGAATCATATCCTTGCAAAATTTATACTTTGAAATCCTAAGTCCCAGTACCTCAGAGTATAATGGTATTTAGAGAGAAGGTTTCTAAGGAGGCGATTAAGTTAAGATGAGGGTGTTTGGGTGGGGCCCTAATCCACCCTGCCCAGTGTCCTCATAAAAAGAGGCAGTGACATGAGGGGTAGCAGGAATGGAAGGAAAACCACGTGAAGAGGCAGCAACAAATCATCCATCTGCAAGCTAATGAGAGATGCCTCAGAGGAAAGCAGTCCTGCCAACACCTTGATCTTGGAATTCCAGCGTTCTGGAACTATGAGAAAATAAAATCTGTTGTTTAAGGTGCCCAGTTTGTGGTATTTTGCTATGATAGCAATATGCACTTCTAACAATTTCAACTTTCAAAGTTAAAACATGGGTACAGATAGTCCATGATGGGCATTCATGATGCAACACGCACACACACACACACACACACACACCCACACCCAGGGCAAGAGTGGGAGGTGGGGAAGGAGGGGCGGGAAGGAGAGAGGTATGAGAGAAACCTCCTTACATGGTATAAAACTCTCAGCATCTTAACAGCTTGATGCTTCTAATTCCACACCTTGTACTCTTTTTTTATAATTTTTTAAAAATTTGTAATAGTTTATTGTCAAATTGGTTTCCATATAACATCCAGTGCCTATCCACAGAAGTGCCCGTCTCCATGACCACCACCCCCTTCCCTTCTTCCCCCTCCCCCTTCAGTCCTCAGTTCATTTTCAGTATTCAATAGTCTCTCATGATTTGTGTCCCTCGCTCTCCCCAGCTCTCTTTCCCCTTTCCCCTCCCTATGGTCCTCTGTTAGATTTCTCCTGTTAGAACTATGGGTGCAAACATATGGTATCTGTCCTTCTCCGCCTGACTTATTTCACTCAGCATGACACCCTCGAGGTCCATCCACTTTGCTACAAATGGCCAGATTTCATTCTTTCTCATTGCCATGTAGTACTCCATTGTATATATATATATATATATATATATATATATATATATACACCATATCTTCTTGATCCATTCATCAGGTGATGGACATTTAGGCTCTTTCCATGATTTGGCTATTGCAGAAAGTGCCGCTGTGAACATTGGGGTACATGTGCTCCTATGCAGCAGCACTTCTGTATCCCTTGGGTAAATCCCTAGCAGTGCTATTGCTGGGTCATAAGGGACATCTATTGATAGTTTTTTGAGGAACCTCCATACTGTTTTCCAGAGTGGCTGTACCAGTTTATATCCTCACCAACAGTGTAGGAGGGTGCCCGTCTCTCCACATCCTCGCCAGCATCTATAGTCTCTTGATTTGTTCATTTTGGCCACTCTGACTGGTGTGAGTTGGTATCTCAGTGGGGTTTTGATTTGTGTTTCCCTGATGATGAGTAACGCTGAGCATCGTTTCATGTGCCTGTTGGCCTTCTGGATGTCCTCTTTGGAAAAGTGTCTGTTCAGGTCTTCTGCCCATTTCTTCACTGGATTATTCGTTTTTTGGGTATGGAGTTTAGTGAGTTCCTTATAAATTTTGGATACTAGCCCTTTATCTGATATGCCATTTGCCACTATCTTTTCCCATTCTGTCGGTTGCCTGTTCGTTTTCTTGATTGTTTCTTTTGCAGTGCAGAAGTTTTTTTTTTATCTTGATGAGGTCCCAGTAGTTCATTTTTGTTCTTGATTCCCTTGCCTCTGGAGATGTGTCCAGGAGGAAATTGCTGCGATTGAGGTCTAGGAGGCTATTTCCTTCTTTCTCCTCTGGGGTTTTTATGGTTTCCTGTCTCATATTCAGGTCCTTCCTCCCTTTGGAGTTTATTTTTTTGTATGGTGTAAGAAAGTGGCCTAATTTCATTCTTCTACATCTTGCTGTCCAGCTCTCCCAGTACCACCTGTTGAAGAGGCTGTCTTCTTTCCATTGGATACTCTTTCCTGTTTCGTCAAAGATTAACTGGCCATACACTTGTGGGTCCAGCTCTGGGCTCTCTATTCTATTCCATTGGTCTATGTGTCTGTTTTTGTGCCAATACCATACTGTCTTGATGATGACAGCTTTGTAGTAGAGGCTAAAGTCTGGGATTGTGATGCCTCCTGTTCTGGTTTTCTTCTTCAATATTACTTTGGCTATTCAGGATCTTTTGTGGTTCCATACAAATTTTAAGATAGTTTGTTCTAGCTTTGAGAAGAATGCTAGTGCAACTTTGATGTGGATTGCATTGAATGTGTAAATTGCTTTGGGTAATAAAGATTTTTCACGATGTTTATTCTTCCAATCCATGAGCACAGAATATTTTTCCATTTCTTGGTGTCTTCTTCAATTTCCTTCATAAGTCTTCTATAGTTTTCAGCATATAGGTCTTTTACATCTTTGGTTAGGTTTATTCCTAGGTATTTTATGATTTTTCATGCAATTGTGAATGGGACCTGTTTTTTTATTTCTCTTCTGTTGCTTCATTTTTGGTGTATAAGAATGCAACTGATTTCTGTACATTGATTTTGTACCCTGAAACTGTACTGAATTCACTGATTAGTTCTTGAAGGCTTCTGGTGGAATTGATCGGGTTTTCCATGTAGAGTATTATGTCATCTGTGAAACGTGAAAGTTTAACTTCTTCTTTGCCGATTCTGATGCCTTTTATTTCCTTTTGTTGTCTGATTGCTAATGCTAGGACTTCCAACACTATGTTAAACAACAATGGTGAGAGTGGACATCCCTGTCATGTCCCTGATTTCAGGGGGAAAGCTCTCAGTTTTTCCCCATTGAGGATAACATTGGCTGTGGGCTTTTCATAAATGGCTTTTATGATGTTTAAGTAAGTTCTTTCTATCCCGACTTTCTCGAAGGTTTTTATTAAGAAGGGATGTTGTACTTTGTCAAATGCTTTTTCTGCATCTATCGACAGGATCATATGGTTTTTATCTTTCCTTTTGTTAATGTGATGGATCACATTGATGGATTTTGCAAATATTGAACCAGCCTTGTAACCCAGGAATGAATCCCACTTGATCAAGATGGATAATTCTTTTTATACACTGTTGATTTTGATTTGCTAGTATCTTGTTGAGTATTTTTGCATCCATATTCATTAAGGATATTGGTCTGTAGTTCTCTCTTTTGGTTGGGTCTCTGTCTGGCTTAGGAATCAAAGTGATATGTACTTTGTAGAATGAGTCTGGAAGTCTTCCTTCCATTTATATTTTTTGGAATATCTTGAGAAGGATTGGTGTTAACTCTGCTTTAAATGTCTGGTAGAATTCCCTGGGGAATCCATTCAGCCCCGGGCTTTTATTCATTGGGAGATTTTTGATAACTGATTCGATTTCTTCACTGGTTATGAGTCTGTTAATACTTTCCATCTCTTCTTGTTTGAATTTTGGTAGTGCATGTGCATTTAGGAATTTGTTCATTTCTTCTAGATTGTCCAATTTGTTGGCATATAATTTTTCATAGTAATCTCTGATGGTTGCTTGTATTTCTGAGGGATCTGTTGTAATCCATTTTCCTTCATGATTTTGTCTATTTGAGTGTTCTCTCTTTTCTTTCTGAGAGGCCTAGCTAGAGGTTTATCAATTTTGTTTATTTTTTCAAAAAATCAATTCTGTTCAGTTGTTTTTGTGGATTCTGTCTTGTTTAATTCTGCCCTGATCTTTATTATTTTTCTTCTTTTGCTGGGTTTGGGGTGCTCTTGCTGCTCCCTTTCTAGTTTCCTTAGGTGCTCTGTTAGGTTTTGAGTTTGCGCTTTTTCTAGTTTGTTGAAATAGGCCTGGATTGCAATGAACTTTCCTCTTAGGACTGCCGTTGCTGCGTCCCAGAGAGTTTGGATTGTTGCATATTCATTTTCATTTGTTTCCATATATTTTTAAATTTCCTCTTTAATTGCCTGGTTGCCCAATCATTCTTCAGTAGGGTAGTTTTTAACCTCCACTTTTTTGGAGGTTTTCCAGAGTTCTTCCTGTGGTTGATTCCAAGTTTCATAGCATTGTGATCTGAAAGTGTGCGTGGTATGATCTCAATTCATTTGTATTAATGGAGGGCTGCTTTATGTGCCAGTATGTGATCAGTCTTGGAGAATGTGCCATGTGCACTCGAGAAGAAAGTGAATTCCCTAGCGTCAGGATGCAGAGTTCTAAATATATCTATCAATTCCATCTGCTCCAGTGTGCCATTCAGGTCTATTGTTTCTTTAGTGATTTTTTGTCTGGCTGACCTATCCATTGTTGTAAGTGGGGTATTAAAGTCCCCTGCAGTTAGCACATTCTTATCAATAAGATTACTTCTGTTTGTGATTAGTTATGTATTTGGGAGCTACTGAATTCGGCACATAGATGTTTATAATTGTTAGCTCTTCCTGATGGAGAGACCCTGTAATTATTATAAAATGTCCTTCTTCATCTTTTGTTACTGCCTTTATTTTAAAGTCCAGTTTGTCTGATATAAGTATGGCTACTCTGGCTTTCTTTTGGCGTCCAGTCGCATGGTAGATATTTCTCCATCCCCTTACTTTCAATCTGAAGGTGTCTTCAGGTCTAAGGCGAGTCTCTTGTAGACATCAAATAGTTGGATTTTTTTTTTAATCCATTCTGCTACCCTGTGTCGTTTGGTTGGAGCATTCAGTCCATTTACATTCAGTGTTATTATTGAAAAATGTGGGTTTAGATTCATTGTGTTCCCTGTAGAGTGCATGTTTGTAGTGATGTCTCTGGCACCTTACATTCCTTGCTACATTTTCCTCATCGAGTCCCTCGTAGGATTTCTTGTAGGGCTGGTTTGGCGGTGATGAATTCTCTCAACTTTTGTCCATTTGGGAAAACCTTTATCTCTCCTTCTATTTTGAATGACAGGCCTGCTGGATAAAGAATTCTTGGTTGCATATTCTTCCTGTTCAACACATTGAAGATTTCCTTCCATTCCTTCCTGGCCTGCCAAGTTTCGGGAGATAGGCCTGTAACCCCTCTAGTAGGTTTCCCTTTGTATGTTCGGGCCCTTTATCCCTAGCTGCTTTCAGAATTCTCTCTTTATCTTTATATTTTGCCAGTTTCACTATGATATGTCATGCTGAAGGTCAATTCAAGTTACATCTTAAGGGGGTTCTTTGTGCTTCTTGAATTTCAATGTCTATCTCTTACCCCAGATTCGAGAAATTCTCAGTTATAATCTGATCTAGCACTCCTTAGGACCTTTTTCTCTTTCTTCTTCTTCAGGAATTCCTATGACACGGATATTGTTTCATTTGATTGTATCACTCATGTCTCAAATTCTCATTTCCTGCTCCTGGACCAATTTCTCTCTTTTTGTCTCGGCTTCCTCTTTTGCTATAACTGTGTCTACTAATTCACCTATTCTCCTCTCTGCTTCTTCAGTCCATGCAGTGGTAGCCTCCATTTTATTATTCACCTCATTTATAGCCTTTTTAAACTTGTCACAGGTATTTTGATGGTCCCTAGTCTGTGTATCAATAGCTTCTCTGATGGTTTTTTCAAGCCCAGCGATTAATTTTATGACAGTTGTTCGAAATTCTTGTTCAGTTAAGTTGTTTATGTCTGTTTTGAGCAGTTCTGTAGCAGTGATTTCTTCCTGGAGTTTCTTTAGAGGAGAGTTCTTTCGCTTCATCATTTTGGCTAGCTTTCTGTCTCTTGTCAGTTTTAAAAGCTCTTCTGCACTGTGCATCTATTCGTATTGCTCTATTGAAGGAGGCTCTTTGACTGACTAGGATCTGTCATTTCAGGAGATGTTCCTTTAATGGTGTCTCTCGGTTTCTCTTGTTATGCCTCTGATTAATTTATTTCCCTACTCAGCGATATTTGGGACTTTCCATTATGTGTGCTTTGGGTTGTTTCTTGAGGTAGCCCTGAAAAGGAAAACAGACAGACAAACACAAAGAGAACACAAGCTCACAAATGTACTGACAGAACAAGTAAAGAAGCAAACCAAAAGGGGAAAGAAGAAAAGGAACAGGAAAGAAAAGAGAGGGGGAAAATACAAGAAAAAAAAAAAAAAG
>PJEM01012384.1:0-24340 GCA_004023845.1 Helogale parvula | reverse complement strand
GAAAATAGAAAAGAAAACGGGAAAAAATTAACAAGTAAAAATTGAAGAAAAAAACAAAAGTAATAAGCAAAAACAGCAGCTCTCCAGCATGGATGGGCGTGGCTTCATGTAGGTAATTCCAATCTCTGGGGCTGCTCTCTGAGGCCCCGCCTTAGTGGATGCGGGGAGAAGCATGGCACCCCAAAGCCCCTCAGACCATGCGTTGCCAGCCACTCTCTTGAGTCCAACCTCGTGCCTCGGGCAGGTCTAATTGTTTTGTTTTTTTAAGTTCTGTCCAGTTTCTAAGTCCTTGCCCATGCACTCAATATTGCCACCATAGTTAAAATCTCTTGCAGGTAGGTGGCTTTCTGGCCAGGATTGAGTAGGGGGATTGTGAAGTCAGTTTTTTTCCCTGGTTCCACCTGAAGTTGGCAAGCTGCAGGGCCCAAGGGAGAACAAGGTTGCTGAGGGGGACGGATTTCTCTCTCTGGGCTCAGTGGCTTTCAGTCCCGGATGAGGTCTCCCCTCTCCAGGGATCATGCTGTGAGTGATTCAGTCTCCACTTCTCTTCCCCTGGTCTCTCTGCTGCCTTGCCCGGTGGTACCTTGCACGGCTCCTCCGAAGGTCTGTCTGCCTCTGGACTCACAGCCACTCCGCCTGCGCGGCTCTCCGCGGAATTGTGCGCCTCTGGACACACGGCTCTCTGCGGGCCCAGCGCCAAGCCTCTGGGCGTTTTGTCTCCCTTTGGGCCAGCGCTCCCTCCCTCACAAAGTTTCTGGTGTCAGTTCACACTCACTCACTCAGCCATCCATGAGACTGCTGTCTATAAGGGGTCTGTGCGCACACCTCGGTTCTTGGAGATCAGAAAGCTGTGGCTTTTACTTCTCAGTTTGATAATTGCTGGCGGACTGAGGTAATGGGGCTCCTTACTTCTCTGCCATCTTGCCCCATCCCACACTCTGTAATCTTTACCTGGTACTGTACTACCTTTGTAGCATCAATTACATTATTATAAAGTATTTCCATGAAATCATTTGAATGATCTTTTTCCACTGTGTTCTGTGCTCCATGAGATGAGACCTTCCTTAGGTCCTCAGTATCGACATTGTGAATGCCTCATAATAAGTAACCAATAAGTATTTGTTGGGTGAATGAATGGAGGAAGGAAGGAGTATATGCCTGATCTTATGAATGTTTTTGGACAGAATATTATCTGATAAACCGTGATACATACATCCAAGAAAAATATAAGTATAATAATTATGCAGAATAACAACGTATTTTTCCAGTTAAAATGACTAAAGTGTACCCAGAAGTAAAACATGGGGTTCATTAGAGTACTTTGCTTAAAGGATTTATTTTTATTTGATGACATACAAACCTGACGTCTGGACCATTTTCTGTCATTAGAAGTCTCATGCCTTTTCTTAATGTGCCAGGTTCAATACGCCAGCCAAATTCTAGCAATTATGCGTTTCCTTCATAGAATTCCCGAAGAACGTGGATTCGGAAGGTAATTTTTTTCTTTCCCCTGTTAGCTATTATGGCCATTTATTGAATCAGCAGTGTGTAATGCAGCTAGTGGAAAGTGTCAGCTTGGGCCACAGCCATAGTTATGTTCTTTGGATCAACAACCATCACAAGTTAGTGAAACAATTATTTGATATAGGAAAGTTTGAACTCAAGGGTGGACTGGCTTGATGGTTAAAATGATTAAGAATAAAAAAGAGGGGACACTTGTAATTCCAATACAACCCCTTTAGCTGGTCTTTTCCAACTCCTATTTATTCGTGTTCCAGTACTAAGAATTTTACATGTATTAAATCACTTATTTTAATTGTTACCCATTTCTGTAAAGTTGGTATAATTATTGGCCCACTGTTTTAGGTGAAGTAACTAACTGGCTGAGTGAGCATAAGCAATTTGCTCAAGGCGACTCAGCTATCACTACAATCCAGACTTCTCCTTTTTTGTGTATTGGTTACAAAAATACTGTATTTATTATCATTTATAAGATGAAGTATTAAGAACAACAAAAAAAAAAACAACAACAATAACCCCCCAAAGCCAGAAACAACCTTGATTGACATTTTGGTAAATGTCTTCCTAGTGTTTTATTTTCCATGATTAGATGGGTCTTGTTAAATATTATATTTTATATAGTATTTTGTAATTGGCATCTTAAATTTTTATATATCATTTTATAAAGCAGACTTATACAGCAGCACTTTTAGTGACTATATACTATTCTGATTTATTAATAGTTATATTTAATAAGTTTTTTTTTACTTTTTAACATTTATAGTTACTTTGCTATTAAAAATAACTAAATCTTATACACAAAAAATTTTATATGCATTATTCTTCATTTTGGCTGTATTTCTAGAACTAGAATTAATGCTTTAAAGGTAAAATATTCTTTTTTTATAGGAGTTGTAAAAGATTTCTGTAATAAGATAGAAAATGTTAGAATTTATAATTAGGTATAATTTATATTGTCTGTCTCTAAGTTCTCTCTTTTTTTTTTTTAAGTTTATTTATTTTGAAAGGCAGAGAGCACAAACAGGGGAGCGGCAGAGAGAGAGAGAGAGGGTAAAAGAATCCCAGGCAGGCTGTGCACTGTCAGTGCAGAGCCCAATGTGGGGCTGGACTTGGGGCTCAATTCAAGGCTCAAACTCATGACTATGACGAGATCATGACCTGAGCCAAAATCAAGAGTGGGAGGCTTAACCGACTGAGCCACCCATGTGCCCCTCTCTAAGTTCTATGGAAAAGATAATTTTCTCTGAATTCATGGGCTATTTTTTTAAGCTTTATCTTGAGAGAGAGAGAGAGAGAGAGAGTGAGCGAGCGAGAACGCAACAGGGGGAGGTGCAGAGAGATAGGGAGAGAAAGAATCCTAAGCAGTTTCCACACTGTCAGTGCAGAGCTGGATGTGGGGCTTGATCTCAGGAACCTTGAGATCATGACCTGAGCTGAAATCAAGAGTCGGACACTTAACTGACTGAGCCACCCAGGTGCCCCTGAATTCCTGTGCTTCTTAAGGAAAAATAACAGTTTTCTCTTTGTTTACTTACTCGCCTTGCATGGCCAGTGTCTTCCCTAAGATCTAGGGAGTTCCTTAAGAACTTGAACTAGGCTAAAGAACACTGACTTGTGGTTGGGTTCCAAGGTGCAAATAAACTTGACACACATCAGAAATGTGTGCAGTAAAGCAAGATGAGGCCAGACTGCAGATAGACAAAGTAAAGGTTCTGTTTTATTATAAACAGAAGGATAATCAATTTGTTTTTTTTTCCTTTCTATTATCTACTATTCTGTAGTTTTAAAGTCACTTTTTTGAATTTTTGGGAAACAGCAACATTTCTGTGTCAGACCAAAACCTTTTCTGGAAGGAAAGAGATTATAATTTTTGTACACTTTCTTGGTTGTACATCATAGTAAATACTGAGAACATTTTTTTGCTTGGAATGAAAATTACTTCCAGTAGAAGCTATTGACTGAAATATTCTGCCTGATTTATATGACCTAATAAATGGTCCTTAAAATAAAAAAATTAACTCCAAATGATATCTGTGTTTATTACTACTATTGAACATCAATTGTTTTGCTAATTTGAGGTGTGCAGTTTTACAAACCTTTTTTCTAGAATGATAGCTAAATGTGGGATCTATCTCAATATCTCATAAATTGCACAGGCAGCACCTTTTCCCATGGAAAAAAATGGAATTTTAGTTTAAAAAGCATTTAAAATACACATTTTTGCTTCTCAGATCAGATCTTTTGAATTAGAATATCAGAATAAGCATCACAGGTACTTCTGTGGCACACTCAAGCTTAAAAAGCACTATTTGAAAACAATACCTGGAACTATCATTTTGTTTCTGCATTTGTTCATATAAAATAGCTCCTGAACCCTCAGTCTGTAAGGGGCAGTATGCCATGCACGGAGGGATATATGAATGCAATGACACGGCTGTTCTTTTCAAGGGCAGAGAGCCTAGTGGGGAAAGTGAGATCCTTGAATAAAAAACAGTGATGGTATGAAGCAGTATTTTTTGCCGTAAAATGAAGGCAGCAGGAAAAACTTCTGATGGAGAATCTGTGGGAAGGTAAAGCGACACTTAGCAGGAATGGAGGACATCAGAGCTGACACCAAAACAAGTGTGTGTGTGTGTGTGTGTGTGTGTGTGTGTGTGTGTGTGTGTGCGTGTGTGTGCATGCGGTTGGAATGCGCTGGGGCTGAGAGACTATTACAGGAGAAGGCATTGGCGGTGGGGTGTCAGGGCAGGAGAGTGTAGTAGGGAGCAGGATTTTAGCCACCATGGCTGGTTCCCAGGAAGTCAGGAGAAAGTAAGACTGAAAGGCAGTTTGGGGTACGTTTGGAAATAGATTGGAGTTATCTGTACAGCAGACAAGGGAGGATCCAGAATATTTCTTTTTTAAAATAAGTTGAATTCTTTATTTTGAGAGAGAGAGAGCAGGGAAGGGAAAGGGGTGGGAGGGAGGGAGGGAGGGAGAGAGAGAGAGGGGGAGAGGAGAATTCCAAGCAGGCTCTGCACTATCAGCACAGAGCCTGACTCGAGGCTCGAACCAATGAACCATGAGATCATGACCTGAGCCGAAAAAAAAGTCAGATGCTTGACCAACTGAGTCTCCAGAAGCCACCGAATATTTGCCATAAAATAGTGACCCAATGAAGGCAGAGCTCAAACAGAAAGCTGAAACCACCTACTGGATAGACTGTTCTGAAGCGTCAGGGAGCCAGGCGTGAGCCCAAAACCAAATTAGAGTTGAAGCAAAGGGAAAAGAAAGCAGCAGAAAGTTGCAAAAAAAAGTGCCAAAGGGAAAAACAGACTCAAGTTAGTGTTTAATTAGATATGGTGGGGGTGGGTGAGGAATGAGGCAGGATGACTCATGTTTGGCGCCTGAGAGAACAAGTGTATCCTTAACAAACAAGGAAGTCAGCAGAAACTGTTTCTTGGGGAAATTTAATTTTAGAAATTTTAAGTATGAGGTGCTTCCAGGGTATCCAAATTTAATCCCTTTGTTGGATCCTTTATTGCAGGGGATAACAGGCAAATCTGTTCCATTACCAGAGAGTCCTGCTATTAACCCATTGCTAACTTCACTTTTTCCTGGGTTCTCTACCCTCTCCTCCATGATTCTCTAACTTCTTCCAGCGTGAGCAATGTCTTTTCTATACGTTGTTAGATTTGAAAGGCTGAAGCTATGTAAGGCAAGTAAACAGTTTTCCTTGTTAATTTTGATTACTTCTCCTACTAAAATATCAGTGGATCACTATATCAACCCACAGCAATTCTTTTCACTAGGTCTTACCAAAGATGCCTTCCATACTAGTAGTAAAGCCATTTAGGAAGGACAGAGTGAATGGTGGGGAAAGAATATCCCATCTTATCACCCAGTACAACTCTATAGTTACATAAATGGTCAGAGTTAGAAAGAGATTAAGAGTTTGGAAATTATTTGCATGGAACTGAGTAGGAAAGCAGTTAAGTAGTTGATTTTCTGAGTGTATGCTTTAGCAAGTTTTGTTTTACAGTGTGTATTTTTTTGGTGGCTGACTGTGTCTTCTGAAATAGATCATACTGTACTAGGGCATAATGTGAGTCATTCCACATTGTTTTCCTCAGTTCTGCTCTGCATATTCCTCATTAACTTCCTTTTATCTCTAGAGTGTGTCTGTCTAAGCATTTCTCCTGTCTCCGCTAAGGTCAGAGAAAAGGAAAATACACTGAAATCACCGTTCCATTAACAACAGTTTATGGAATACCTTGTATGTGCCCACAGTCATTCCAGGTGTTTCAGTCTTACCATAGGAGTGACTGAAAATAGATTAAAAAAAATAACAATTATTAAAATTTGAATGAGTTACCAAGAGAGGTCCTATATTCTAAACATGGCAGAAGTGGTTAGGCTGCATGCTGGCTGGTAATAATGGAACACAAGCTCGTTGAGGTTCCTGAGATAATATGGATATATTTTCAATTAAATTTTTGCTGATATATGAGTTGATTGTTTTTCACTTTTGTTCGCACTTGTGTAAGAGAACCCTGTATCATTGTGCTTATGACTCTCTCTCTATATGATTCTTTGTATGTGCCACATCCTCCATATTGGCTTGTAGGTTAGCCAATGGAAGGAGAAATTCCATTCTTTCATTTCAAGCTTTTTTCACTCATTACAGAAATAAAGTATATATTATAATCAGTTCTGAGTCATTTTCTTCCCATGAAAGTGATAATTTTCTTTCTGTATAAAGTAGATGTTATGGAAAAGACAAACTTTTTTATTTGCATTAAGAGAGAAAGAGGGAATAGTATCCTAATTCAGCAGGAGTGTTTTTGTTTTGCATAACCAAAACATTTCCATTTTAAGGAATAGTGGTAGGTTAAGGTTCAGGGAGGTTAGAGAATGACTGATGTAATGCACTTTCTCTTTTTCTGCAGATTTCTATGAATAGACCAAAAGCAGACTTGTACAAGATCTTTGGGTGCAGGCTAATTTGAGGCAAATCTGTTTTACAGTGTCCCAGTCCTTTTGAGGACTTTGAGTGCAGAGTTCTTGCCTGCTTCCGTCTAACACTGTCCCTTCTGAAAGCTCCTACCCTAACCTTTGCCCCTGCTGTTTTCCTCGGTGGCTCTGATGAAAGGAGCAGAAGCACCTTGTATGTGCTGGGTATGGAGGACATATTTTGGGGCAGTATTTTTCCTCTTTATCATCTCTGTTCTAACTACTCTCTGGATGCACCTTTACTCTAATTATAGAAAAGCCAAACAAAGGGGAAACTTTTGTCCAGGACCTTTCTCAGTTCCATTATATATTTGAGAGGGAAGAGTTTTTCAAATAATTTCCCTGCTTATTGGTTTTCATTCTCTTTGTGGGAAACATCCAGGTAATTGATTTGTCATGTAATTATTACTGTCGGGACAGTAGGCAAGTAAAATCTTTTAGCTTATTTTCCTATCTAAAAGTGGGCATACGGGCCACTGGGGTGGCTCAGCCAGTTAGGCATCTAACTCTTGATTCTGGCTCAGGTTGTGTCTCACGGTTGTACGATCCATTACTGAGCTGGGTGTGGAGCCTGCTTAAGGTTCTCTCTCTCCCTTTCTCTGCCCATTTCCCTGCTCATGCTCTCTCTCTCATAAAAAAAAAAAAAAAAGTGGGCATAACCACACATCAATTTTAGGCTTATTCTTAGTATTAACTAAGATCATCCAAATGCCTAGGACATATATTTGATAAAATAATCAATTAAATCAGGTTGTCACCAGTATTGTGATGTGCTAAATTCCACTGTTATTTCTGAATTTCACAGTTTTGAGAATGGCATGAATAATTTTATATTAACTTATGTGATAGCAACCACTTACTTAGTGCTTATTACATGTAAGCCTCTGTGTTAAACCCTTAATATTAATCTGTTTGATTCTTACTACAGCATCAGGGAATGAATTCCATGATCTCTATTTTATGAAGCTTGGGTAGAAGTAAATTGCCTAATGGCAGCTTGTTAAAGTCCTGAATTCCTAATCTTATGATACTGCCTCCTTGTACCCTTTTCTAAATACTCGGTGTCATATTTTGAAAGAAAACTTGAACAGTTGTTCTATGCTGAATGTGAGGTTGCCCTCGAGGTGGGAATTGTGGCGATTGCATGGATAAAGGTTATGGACTTGGAACACTATGATAGGGTATACCATGGATTGGGTTGCTGGGAAGAGCTTGCTTTCTTTCTAGAAAATTGGCCGTATTTCATATTTTCTGGGTTGTAGCCCAGCTCTGCTACTTAGTAACTTTGTAACTTTGGGCAGGCTCAGCTTTCTGAGCCTCAGTTTCCTCATCTTTCAAATGGGGATAATATTACCTTCCTCAGGGAATTGTTATGAGGATTAAATGGGTTAATACACGTAGTTTCTTTAAAATAGTGGCTGACACTTGGTAAGCACTATTAGCTATTATTAGACCTTCTATGCCCTTCACTTTATATCTCTCTTCTGAGTGTCTGTATTTGTGCATCATTGCATTCTTGCTAAGAAAGGCAGAGATTTACTTACAGATATTGTGATGACTGTCCGCAGGATCATATTCTGCTTTTGTAGTTTCTGATGTTTTTTTAGTAGAGGGAAAAGTTGATTGTTACCCTTGAATTTCTTCTATCTTCCAAAACAATTACTGCTTAAGAATTTATAGGATTAATCATCTTTTAAGTGTGTAACTTCAAATTTATGAAACTGAAACCTATTAAAAATCAGTATGAACAAAAGCCAAATATACTGAGTGACCCTGTTGGCCTCATCTTTAGTCATAATTTCAGATTGGAAGTAAAAGCAAACTTAAAGTTTGTGGCCAGACAGAGTCTTTTCTATTTTTATGCACATGTTAGATGTGAGGTGCATGACTAGGCATCTTGCTTAGCCTTTTTGCCCAGCTTGAGGAAGAGTTAATAAAGTTAAGTTATGTAAAGTGCATTGAACTCCTCAAGAGGGAAGTGTTATATTAATACCTGCCTCACAGTGATGTTCTCAGACTTAATGATAGAAAGTTTGTAAATTGCCTTGGTACTCCCAGTAACATCCTGATGAAGCATCATTTCGTTTTATTGCAAAGAGCTCTAAGTTACACAGAATGCAAGTTAAGGGGGAATAATATCCCAGTCCTTATTTTACAATCAGAAGTACATAAAATAAAGAGAAAACATTTTGTTCCAGTTATGGTGGTAGAGTTGATCATTTTTATATTTTCTTTCTGTATTACTTTTGGGAGAGGGGCAGAATTTATAATGCACAGTTTAATCGAGTGCTCGCCATTAAAATATGTAATGGAAGAAACAGTGATCATGATACAGAGACCTTTAAGGACACTATTATTCAAACATGTAAAAATTAAATTCCAGTTTCAAAAGAATCAAACTCCATTTTATATGATTCTATTAAGTTTGGCATTTTTGAGACATGTCTTAAATCGATACCTGTAATACTTACAAACATCAGTAGAGAGAATAGCATTGTAAACACATATTCTTGCTGTAGGGTACATTTTAAATGTCTAAACACTAATCAATATAGAGAAATTAAGTATTGACTAAAATAGCTTTATAATAAGTAATTATTGGTTTGCTCTTTTAGAAATTAGACATTTTCACTTTGGGAATAAAGAGTAAATTTACTGTCATGAAATTAAAGTGTTTTTGACCTTTTTGTACAACTTTCCTCTCTCTATGAAATGATTAGGTTTAAATATGATTGCACAGCTGTATTATGTTGCAAGCATCAATTTTTAATTATTATAAGGTCAATGTTAGAACAAATGTGATTAGTACAGTACCTCAGTGCACTTATTTACTTTCCACTAAAAAACCACCCTGTGTTTACTAAAACCAACTGCACTTCTCTCTGCTGATATGACTAATTAGATTTATGCCAAATCCTTTATTTTCCCCCCGTTCTTCGTCCTATGTATGAGATTTTGTTTATTCTTTTGATTTAAAAAAATATAAATTGCCTGACTTATCTCTTCCCTAAAAAATAGAGGGACATTTATTTTCCTGTGTGTGTAGGTGTCTCTGTGTGTATAACCACAGATATTAATAACTGCACAGTTCTTCTGCCTTTGTATAACATGATGTCAGTTAGCTTGAGCTGCTCTAACAAGATATCGCAGACTGGTTAGCTGGAACGACAAGTGTTATTTCTCACAGGTCTGGAGGCCGTGAAGTCCAAGATCAAGGTACCAGCAGATTCGGTGTCTGCTTAGAGCCCCCTTGCTGGTTTGCAGATGGCTGTCTTCTGGTTATGTCCTTACCTGGCTTCTCCTTGGTGCACGCACATGGAAAAACACAGAGAGAGAGAGCTCTTCGTCTTCTATGAGCATTCATTCTCTTATAAGGACACTACCCTCATGACCTCATCTAAACTTAACTGCTTCCCAAAGGTCCTGGCTCCACCCCCAAATATCAGCCCCTCTAAAGCCCATCTAAAGAGAAAAAGAATTTCCTTTGGAGACATGAGTTTCCATGTTTACATGTTTGTAGAGATTTGTCTTTTTTTCCTTACTGCTCCAAGTGACTGTGGATTTAGCTCCTTAAATGAAAAGATACGGCATATAAAAATTACAGAACAGTGTATGAGCTACATGCTGGTCATGAAAAATTCCCTAGTTGAGCGTGAATAGTAATTCACATTTTGATGAAAAAGTAGTTTTCTAATTCTTTCTTTGCCTTTTATTTTTTTTAAAGTTTATTTATTTATTTTGAGAGAGAAAGAGACAGCATGAGTGGATGAGGGGCAGGGAGACAGGGAAAGAGAGGAAATCCTATGCTGCCAGCACAGAGCCCAATGTGGGGGCTTGAACCCACGAAGCCATGAGATCATGACCTGAGCCTAAACCAAGAGTTGGACACTTAACCAACTGAGCTACCCAGGCACCCCTACTTTTCTGATTCTTAACTAATTCTTTATATTTCATTTTTGTTGATAGGTTATATTTTTTAAATAATACTATTTTAAAAATTAAAAAAAAACACACTTGTTGTATTTAGTAAATGAGGCAATCAGTGTAAGATTTCCCACAAACTAGAATTTGCAGGCCAGATATTCCATCTTTATGGCTTCGTAAATGAATGGTCAGATGCTAGTTGGGCTCCAACGGGGATCTTAAGATGCAGTGGTGAAGAACAGATCATTATTTGGCTATGACAAGTGACAGTGGGGCTGGTGGGAAAAAGACTCATTAGTGTGATCAGGGTGGGTTATAAAGAAGATAGGTCTTGCCTTTGATTCCTTCATACTTCTTTGATCAATTGAGTAGGGACAGAAGGAACATTTATAGGAATTAAAAGAACTTTACTACAGTGTTGGATGATGCAGCTTTCTCTGCCATTTCCTTCTCACCTGTTATATTATTTTTAAGTCACATATTCTGATAATAGTTACCTTTAAAAAGAAATATGTAGGGAGCTCTTGTTGAAAAATTTTAAGGCCTAATAATTAGGGTGAAATGATGGAATTACAGGTATTATAACAAGGAGTTAGGAGATGGTTTTGGATTGAATCCTTCTTTTCTAATCTTAAGTTATGTTACTCAGGAGTAAGCTTATTCTAAGTAGTTTTGTGAGCCACTTATTTTCTTACTCCAGATCTGCTACTGCCTCCTCCCTCACTATCTGTGTACTGAAATATTGTGAATAATTCACCATAAAGATTACCAAAGAAATTTTTTTCTTTTATTTATTTTTTAAATAGTTTATTGTCAAATTGGTTTCCATATAACACCCAGTGCTCTTCCCAAGTGCCCTCCTCCATTACCATCACCCCCTCCCCTCTCCTCCTTCCCCTTCAGCCCTCGGTTTTTTCCAGTATTCAGTAGTCTCTCATAATTTGCGTCCCTCTCTCTCCCCAACTCTCCTTTCCCCTTCCCCTCCCTATGGTCCTTTGTTAGGTTTCTCCTGTGAGAACTATGGGTGCAAACATATGGTATCTGTCCTTCTCCGCCTGACTTATTTCACTTAGCATGACACCCTCGAGGTCCATCCACTTTCCTACAAAGGCCAGATTTCATTCTTTCTCATTGCCATGAGGTACTCCATTGTATATATATACCACTTCTTCTTGATCCACTCATCAGGTGATGGACATTTAGGCTCTTTCCATGATTTGTCTATTGTAGAAAGTGCCGCTATGAACATTGGGGTACATGTGCTCCTATGCAGCAGCACTTCTGTATCCTTTGGGTAAATCCCTAGCAGTGCTATTGGTGGGTCATAGGGGAGTTCTACTGATAGTTTTTTGAGGAACGTCCACACTGTTTTCCAGAGTGGCTGTACCAGTTTATATCCCCACCAATAGTGTAGGAGGGTGCCCGTCTCTCCACATCCTCGCCAGCATCTATAGTCTCTTGATTTTTTCATTTTAGCCGCTCTGGCTGGTGTGAGGTGGTATCTCAGTGTGGTTTTGATTTGTATTTCCCTGATGATGAGTGATGCTGAGCATCGTTTCATGTGCCTGTAGGCAACCTGGATGTCCTCTTTGGAGAAGTGTCTATTCATGTATTCTGCCCATTTCTTCACTGGATTATTCATTTTTTTGGGTGTGGAGTTTAGTGAGTTCCTTGTAGATTTTGGATACTGACCCTTTATCTGATATGTCATCTGCAACTATCTTTTCCCATTCTGTCGGTTGCCTATTAGTTTTCTTGATTGCTTTTTTTTTTTTTAGCAGTGCAGAAGCTTTTTATCTTGACGAGGTCCAAATAGTTCATTTTGCTTTTATTTCCCTTGCCTTTGGGGATGTGTTGAGTAGGAAATTGCCCCCGGTTGGGGTCAAGGAGGTTGTTGTCTAGTTTCATTCTTCTGCATGTTGCTGTTGAGTTCTCCCAGCACCACCTGCTAAAGAGGCTGTCTTTTTTCCCATTGGATACTCTTTCCTGCTTTGTCAAAGATTAGTTGGCCGTACATTTGTGGGCCCAGTTCTGGCTTCTCTATTCTATTCCATTGGTCTATGTGTCTGTTTTTGTGCCAATACCATACTGTCTTGATGATGACAGCTTTGTAGTCGAGGCTAAAGTCTAGGATTTTGATGCCTCCCGTTTTGGTTTTCTTCGTCAATATTACTTTGGTTATTTGGGGTCTTTTGTGGTTCCATACAAATTTTAGGATAATTTGTTCTAGCTTTGAGAAGAACGCTGGTGCAATTTTGATGGGGATTGCATTGAATGTGTAGATTGCTTTGGGTAACAATGACATTTTCACAATGTTTATTCTTCCAATCCATGAGCATGGAATGTTTTTCCACTTCTTGGTGTCTTCTTCACTTTCTTTCATAAGTTTTCTGTAGTTTTCGTTGTATAGGTCTTTTACGTATTTGGTTAGGTTTATTCCTAGGTATTTTATGGTTTTTCATGCAATTGTGAATGGGATCAGTTTCTTGATTTCTCTTTCCATTGCTTCATTATTGGTGTATAGAAATGCTACCGATTTCTGTAGCATTTCTGTACCCTGCAACTTTGCTGAATTCATGGATCAGTTCTAGAAGACTTCTGTTGGAGTGGATCGGGTTTTCCATGTAGAGTATCACGTCATCTGCGAAGAGTGAAAGTTTGACTTCATCTTTGCCAGTTCTGATGCCTTTTATTTCCTTTTGTTGTCTGATTGCTAATGCTAGGACTCCTGCACTGTGTTAAACAACAATGGTGAGAGTGGACATCCTTGTGTTCTTGATCTCAGGGAGAAAGCTCTCAGTTTTTTCCCATTGAGAATGATATTAACTCTGGGCTTTTCATAAATGGCTTTAATAATGTTTAAGTAAATTCCTTCTATCCTGACTTTCTCAAGGGTTTTTATTAAGAAGGGATGTTGTATTTTGTCAAATGCATTTTCTGTATCTATCAACAGGATCATATGGTTTTTATCTTTTCTTTTGTTAATGTGATGGATCACATTGATGGATTTGCAAATATCAAACCAGCCCTGTAGCCCAGGAATGAATCCCACTTGATCAAGATGGATAATTCTTTTTATACGCTGTTGATTTTGATTTGCTAGTATCTTGTTGAGTATTTTTGCATCTGTATTCATTAAGGATATTGGTCTTTAGTTCTCTTTTTTTGTTGGGTCTCTGGTTTAAGAATCAAAGTGATGCTGGCTTTGTAGAATGAGTTTGGAAGTTTTCCTTCTATTTCTATTTTTTGGAATAGTTTGAGAAGAAATGGTATTAGCTCTGCTTTAAATGTCTGGTAGAGGGGCACCTGGGTGGCTCAGTTGGCTAAGCATTGGCTTCGGCTCAGGTCATGATCTCACGGCTAGTGGGTTCGAGCCCCACATCGGGCTCTGTGCTGACAGCTAGCTCAGAGCCTGGAGCTTGTTTCAGATTCTGTATCTCCCTCTCGCTCTGACTCTCCCCTGTTTGCACTGTCTCTCTCTGTCTCTCAAAAATAAATAAAAACCATAGAAAAAATATATATATAAATGTCTGGTAGAATTCCCCTGGGAAACCATCTGGCTCTGGGCTGTTTTTCATTGGGAGATTTTTGATAACAGATTCGATTTGTTCACTGCTTATCAGTCTGTTCATACTTTCTATCTCTTCTTGTTTGAATTTTGGTAGTGCATGGATGTTTGGGAATTTGTCCATTTCTTCTAGATTGTTCAGTTTGTTGGCATATAGTTTTTCATAGTAATCTCATGATTGCTTGTATTTCTAAGGGATTCGTTGTAATAGATCCATTTTCATTCATGATTTTGTCTATTTGGGTGTTCTCTTTTCTTTCTAAGGGGCCTGGTTAGAGGTTTCTCAATTTTGTTTATTTTTTCAAAAAACCCAACTCTTGGTTTCATTGATCTTCTCAACTGTTTTTTGGATTCTATATTGTTTATTTCTGCCCTGATCTTTATTATTTCTCTTCTTTTGCTGGGTTTGGGGTGCTCTTGCTGCTCCCCTTCTAGTTCCATTAGGTGCTGTGTTAGATTTTGAATTTGTGCTTTTTTTAGTTTGTTGAAATAGGCTTGGATTGCAATGAACTTTACTATTCAGACTGCCTTTGCTGCGTCCCAGAGAGTTCGGATTGTTGTATTGTTGTTTTCATGTGTTTCTATATATTTTTTAATTTCTTCTCTAATTGCCTGATTAGTGCAATCATTCTTTAGTAGGGTGGTTTTTAACCTCCACATTTTTGGAGGTTTTCCAGACTTTTTCCTGTGGTTAATTTCAAGTTTCATAGCATTGTGATCTGAAAGTTTGCATGGTATGATCTCAATTCATTTGTATTAATGGAGGGCTACTTTATGCCCCAGTATGTGATCTACCTTGGAGAATGTGCCATGTGCGCTTGAGAAGAAGGTGAATTTCCTAACTTCAGGATGCAGAGTTCTAAAAATATCTATCAAGTCCATCTGTTCCAATGTGTCATACAGGTCCATTGTTTCTTTAGTGATTTTCTGTCTGGTTGATCCATCTGTTGCTGTCAGTGGAGTATTAAAGTCCCCTACAATTAGCACATTCTTATCAATAAGATTATTTTTATTTGTGAATAATTGTTTTATGTATTTGGAAGCTACTGAATTCGGCGCATAGATGTTTATAATTGTTAGCTCTTCCTGATGGAGAGACCCTGTAATTATTATAAAATGTCCTTCTTCATCTTTTGTTACTGCCTTTATTTTAAAGTCCAGTTTGTCTGATATAAGTATAGCTACTCTGGCTTTCTTTTGGCTTCCGTTCGCATGATGGATATTTCTCCATCTCTTTACTTTCAATCTGAAGGTGTCTTCAGGTCTAAGTTGAGTCTCTTGTAGACAACAAATAGATGGTTTTTTTTTTTTTAATCCATTCTGCTACCCTGTGTCGTTTGACTGGAGCATTCAGTCCATTTACATTCAGTGTTATTATTGAAAAATGTGGGTTTAGATTCATTGTGTTCTCTGTAGAATTCATGTTTGTAGTAATGTCTCTGGTTCCTGGTATTCTTTGCAACATTTCCCTCATAGAGTCCCTCTTAGGATTTTTTTCAGGGCTGGTTTGGTGGTGATGAATTCTCTCAATTTTTGTTTATTTGGGAAAACCTTTATCTCTCCTTCTATTTTGAATGACAGGCTTGCTGGATAAAGGTTTCTTGGCTGCATATTTTTTCTGTCCATCACATTGAAGATTTCCTTCCATTCCTACCTGGCCTGCCAGTTTTCCTTAGATAGGTCTGTAACCCCTCTGATAGATTTCCATTTGTATGTTCAGGCCCTTTTATCCCTAGTTGCTTTCAGAATTCTCTCTTTATCTTTATATTTTGCCAGTTTCACTATGATATGTCATGCTGAAGGTCAATTCAAGTTACATCTTAAGGGGGTTCTTTGTTATTCTTGATTTTGAATGTCTATCTCTTTCACCAGATTCGGGAAGTTCTCAGTTATAATCTGATCTAGCACTCCTTCAGGACCTTTCTCTCTTTCTTCTTCTTCAGGAATTCCTGTGATATGGATATTGTTTCATTTGATTGTATCACTCATGTCTCGAATTCTCATTTCCTGCTCCTGGATCAATTTCTCTCTTTTTTTCTCAGCTTCCTCTTTTTCTATAACTGTGTCTACTAATTCACCTATTCTTCTCTCTGCCTCTTCAATCCATGAGGTGGCCGCCTCCATTTTATTATTTACTTCATTTATAGCCTCCTTACACTTGTCACAGCTATTTTGCAAGTCCCTAGTCATTGTATCAGTAGCTTCTCTGATGGTTTTTCCAAACCCAGTGATTAATTTTATGACAATTGTTCTAAATTCTTGTTCAGTTATGTTGCTTATATCTGTTTTGAGCAGTTCTGTGGCTGTGACTTCTTTCTGGAGTTTCTTTAGGGGAGAGTTCTTTCGTTTTGTCTTTTGGCTAGCTTTCTGTCTCTTGTCAGTTTTAAAAGCTCAGTGTGCACTGTGCATCTGTTAGTATTGCTCTGTTAAAGGAGGCTTACTGACTGTCCAGGGCCTGTCGTTTCAGGAAGTGTTCCTTTAATGGTGTGTCTCAGTTTCTCTTGTTGTAGCTTTGATTATTTTATTTCCCTACTGAGCGATATTTGGGACTCTCCATCATGCGTACTTGGCTTGTTTCTTGGAGTAGCCCTGAAAAGAAAAACAGAGACAAACACACAGGGAACAAAAGCACGCAAACACACAGACAAATCAAACAAACAAATTAAAAGGGGAAAGGAAGATAAAAAAAGGAAGGTAGAGGAAAGAGAAGAAAAGAAGAGAAGAGAAGAAAAAAATAAAGGGTGGCAGAGACAACAAAGGACAATGGACAGTCTAAAAGCATATAACCAGTTGAGGGTTGAGATAAGGATGAGATAAGGGAGAATATATCTGGATCTCAAGAGAAAAGAAAAAAAAAGAAGGAAAAAGGAAAATAAAGATTAAAAGTAAAAAAAAAGAATAAGAGAATTAATAATAATAATAATAATGATAATAATAAATACAAAAAAAAAACAGCTGCTCCCCCTAGCAGGTAGGTGTGGTTTGGTGTAGGTAGGTCTTGGGGGCTGCTCTCAGGGTCCCCGCCTTGGTGGTTGTGGAGAGAATGGGGCACTCCAAGTTCTGCTGGAACTAAGCACTGAAGGCCACTCTAATGAGTCCGATCTCCTTGTGCCACAGCTGAGCCAAGAAGTATTTTCCAGCCCTGCCTTGCTTCAAAATCCTAGTCCATGCACTTTTATGCTACCATAGATGAGATGTACTCACATGGCGGCTGGCTTCTTAGCAGGAATCTCCTAGGGGGAGAGAGCTATTTCTCTTATCACTGTCTGGGATTTGTGGTGCTGCTGCCTGCCGGAGGCGAGGTGCGCTCCTGCGGGCCACCTGCCTTCAGGCCAGGATTGCACATGGGGAGGGGGCAGTGTTTTTTTTTTTTTTTTTTTTTCTGGTGCTGTCTTGGATCGGGGCTGATGCCAAGGAACCCAAGGAAGAATTCACCAGTTATACGGGACAGGTTTCTCTCCCCAAGCTCAGCAGTTTTATATGGGGTGAGTGTTTTTCTCTCCATGAGGGGGTTAAACATTCTTTATCTCTTCTCTAGAGACAGTACTATGAGTGTATTCAGTTTCTCTTTCTCTTCCCTTTGCCTCTCAGGGGCTCCATTTTCCAGTCTCCCCAGTTCGCCCTCACTCACCCAGGCATCTTTGAGGTTGTCTTCTTTCTGGAGTCTGTATTTTTTCCTCCTACTCCTGCAGATAAGAGTAATGTCCTTCTCAGTTCAATAGATGGGGCAGATGAAGTTTACAGAGCTCCCTTCTTCACCATCTTGCCTCCTCTCTTGTAGGAAGCTTTTGCTGAAATTCTTCCTCTTTTAAATAGGACATCATGAAAGCAAGCAAAAAAATCTGTTATACAGATCATGTATAAGATCTATATAATAGATCATGAATGTATGATTTTATAGGATGTAAAAACCACCGAAATATTGTTTATCAAGTTTAAAATCATGCTTTATTCCTCTCTGCCATGGAACTTGGGCAGAAACTTTGTAAACCAGGTTTGTCACTGTTTTTAGAGAACAGGTTGCCGCAATTCCATGGTGACTTCTCAGTTACCTTCTTTGAGCCTAACTTTTTCCTCAAGACATTTGTTTGTCACTGTCTTCTTTTTTACTATGGTACAGGATGCTCAGGTGTCCTACATAATGTGAAAGAAGGAAGAAAGGGCTTTTATTTATTAGTTTACCCGTTTTGCAATTGCAATTGTGATAGATGCTTAAGGTACAAACTTTGATAGCCAATTTGGAGGTGCAGAGTCATGCTCACTCTAAGTAAGGGTAAGACAGAGAATATTTCCAAAGTTTTTGGGTTTTTAAAATTATTTGAGAGAGAATCAGAGGGAGAAAGAGAATCTCAAGCAGGCTCTACGCTGAGCATAAACATGAGATCATGACCTGAGCTGAAATCAAGAGTTGGGTGCTCAATTGACTGAACACCCAGGTGCCCCTCCAAAGCTTTGGTTTTTTAAAAGAATAATTGGAAAATGAAAATTTTGAACAGCCTGGAGCCATTTACCTAGCTTGGTCATGTCAGCCCTTCTCTGCACAGTTTACTTTTGTAAGCATACATGAACAGGCAGTTATCCTATGAAAACATTATCAATCACATTAATAAAATGAAAATATTAAAATGAGAATATACTTTATACCCCTGGATAATAAAAATGAAACATTAGGACTATAACAGGTGATGGCAAAGAAAGGGAGAAATGAAACACATAATCTTTTATTGGGAGTATAAGCAGGTACAACAATGAACAATAGCCATAATATTTAACCTGGAGGCATTTCTTTTTAGTTACTGAATTCAATGATGGTCTTTGATGGCTAGGAGGCTTCCAAGTAGGGTAACCAACTTGTACTAGTTTGCTGGGAACTTTTCTGGTTTAAAACTGAACATCCTTAAGGTGCCTGGGTGGCCCAGTCAGTTAAGCATCCAACTTCAGCTCAGGTCATGATCTCTTGGCTGATGAGTTCAAGTACCGTGTCAGGGTCTGTGCTGATGGCTCAGAGCTTGGAGCCTGCTTCAGATTCTTGTCTCCCTTTCTCTCTGCCCCTTCCCCCTCAAATAAATAAACATAAAATCAAACACACACACACACACACACACACACACACACACACACACACACACACACAATACCTTAACATCCTTTGTCTCAGAAACTCAGCTCTAAGCAAACCAAGATAGTTTAGTCATCCTATGGCCATGGAAATTACAGGGTCCCTCAAGGGTGCAAGTATTTCTTAAGTGTGGTAATTATTTCAATATTCTAAAAGCTGGCAAACCCACATTTCTGTGTACCAGCTGAATGATAGCTCTGCATACACCCACTTTGGAAGATAATTCGGTATTATTTTATGAAGTTCAATAAACACATACCTATAATGCCCAAATTTATCTCTATGGCATATAGATTAGAGAAACTCTTGAACATGTGTACTGGGAGATGTGTATAAGCATTTCTTAGCCATGTTGTCTGTAATAACAAAAAATTGGGAACAACCTTAACATGTTGCAACAAAACACTAGTTGTGTTTTTCATACAATGGAATACTATGAAAAAATTAAAATGAAGAGACCATGGCTAAAAGCAGCACTAGGAGTTCATTTCAAATATATTGAGGCAAAGAAACCAGTTGAATATAATAGGGTATGATTCATTTATTTTATTTTATTAAAAAAACATTTTTAATGTTTTTATTTATTTTTTAATTTTTTAATGCTTTATTTATTTTTGATACAGAGAGAGACAGAGCATGAGAGGGGGAGGGCAGAGAGAGAGAAGGAGACACAGAACCAGAAGCAGGCTTCAGACTCTGAGCTGTCAGCACAGAGCCTGACGAGGGGCTTGAACCCATGAACGTGAGATCTGACCTGAGTTGAAGTCGGAGGCTTAAACAACTGAGCCACCCAGGTGCCCCATGTTTTATTTATTTTTGAGAGAGAGAGAGAGAGACAGCATGAGCAGAGGAGGGTCAGAGAGAGAGGAAGACACAGAATCTGAAGACAGGCTCCAGACCCTGAGGTAGCTATCAGCATAGAACCCGACACGGGGCTCAAACCCAGGAACTGAGAGATCATGACTGGAGCCGAAGCCGGACGCTTAACTGACTGAGCCACCCAGGCGCCCCATGATTCATTTATATAAATTTATATAAAGTTAAAAATAGGCAACAATAAAATATTCTTAAAGGATATGAACATTCAAAATGGTAAAGAAAAGCAAGTGGATGAAAAGTACACACAAATTCATGGCAATGATTCCCTGTGTGATAGGGAAGGAACTCGCAAGGGGTTTTGAAGAGATTGAAATGTGCCAATTCCTCAGTGATATGTGATTTCTCTTTTTATTCTTTTTACCTAACATGTATAAGAAACACACACACACACACACACACACACACACACACACACATTATTCAACAAAAATTTTGAAAATTCCAAAAAGTTAAATTTTTTTTTGCCAGTCTTTCATTTTATTCAGTGAAATTACACATTCCATTTCCATCAAATACCTTTGCCTGTTAGAATTCGAGGTGCAGTTCCCAGCTTTCTCTAGCTTGACACTGGTAGTCAAGCTGGTATCACATTTAATAATTTCTTATCAGGAGCTGTTCTCCTTATGGTAATGTGTGTCCATTTATACTTATGTTTTGGAATGATTGTTTTTTAGAAAAGTTAAATTTTGAGGGGGGGCCCTAAAAGTTACATTTGCATGTTTCATGTCCTTTCAAGCTATATGGGAAACTTATCACATAACAAGTACTTATTGATACCTTACTGTGTATTATGTAATGTTTTTTAAAGACATTTTAAAGTGTTTATTTTTGAGAGAGACAGAGCATGAGTAGTGAAGGAGCAAAGAAAGGGAGACACAGAATCCGAAGCAGGCTCCAGGCTCTGAGCTAGCTGTCAGCACAGAGCCTGACGTGGGGCTCGAACTCACGAACCACGAGATCATGACTTGAGGTGAAGTCAGATGCCTAACCGACTGAGCCGCCCAGGTGCCATTATGTAATGTTGAAAAAAACAAAAACAAAATTAAAATCCCTGCCTTCAAAGGGCATAAATTTTGGTGGAGGAGGAGAACAATAGCCTCTACATAAACAAATATATGAATATATAGGTGCAACATGTATGTTATAAAATTTCAGGTTGCTATTAGAATTGGAAAGTAATAAAGGACAAGAGAGAAGGTCATGAGTGACTGTTTTTGAGTGATCAGGAAGGCTTTCAGAAGCTCAGGACATGTGAATAGACTCCCGGATGAAGTGTGGAACCAGCCATGTGAATATTTGGGGGCAGAAGGTTCTAGACAGAGTGAAGAGCCACTACCTTAGCTCCCAAATGCACTCCAAAACCTTCCCCCCTCATCCAGGGTACTATGTGCAAAAAAAAGAGAGGTCTGTACCCCTCATACAGCCCAAATACCTTTTATTTTTCCAGGCTCAGAGAAAATATTCTTATGCTCTTAAATAGGCCTATCATCCCTAGGCCCCTCACCAGAGTCTGTGACCTCTGTAAACAGAAGCATTTCTTGAAAGTTTTTTAAAAATGTTTATTTGATTTTAAGAGAATGAAGAGAGACAGAGTGTGAGCCAGGAAGGGACAGAGAGAGGGAACACAGAATCCACAGCAGGCTCCAGGCTCTGAGCTGTCAGCACAGAGCTGGACACGGGGCTCAAACTCATAAGCCGTGAGACCATGACCTGAGCTGAAGTCAGAAGCTTAACTGACTGAGCTACCCAGGTGCCCCTATGCAGAGGCATTTCTGAATGGATCCCATTAACCTTCCCCTTTGGCAAGAGAATTTCCCAGACCTCCAGCACTCCAGGGTGCATTTGCTGTCTGGGAGGTGGAAGAGAACATCTCTCTTTTGGGTCTTCAAAGAAGCCAGAAAAAAATGACAGATGGTTATTATAATAGACTATCTTGCTACATTTTACATGTTAAAATGTTTTAAAATCTCCTTGACTGTAGTAAATACTAAAACCTTAGAACCAGCCTTCAAAATTGTGAAGAGTAGAAGGTTTTCTATAGTGAGTGTACAAAAGTATCTTCACATTAGAAGGTTTTGCATGGTCAACGTATGTGATTATCTTTAGCTGTGGGTGATACTGGCATAGTGAACAGAAGCATAATATTGTCAAGCCAATCAGCTTTTCTGAGTGTTGGTCTCTCATCCAGGCCTACCTGAAATGGTTATTGTGTGGATTAAATAAACTAATGAGTATGAAGTTGCTTTGTAGCTGATATGACCTCTGCAGTAAGGGTAAGAATAATCATTTGGAATTGAAGACATTTTTCTTAAATTGATTTGTGATTTTGTTTTTAATTATCTTAAGCCTTTTCACATAATCTACAAATCTGTGCTGATGATGCATCTCTTCTATTTTAATCCTCCTAAGGAGTTGGCAAAAGCACTATTATCAGTCATACATATATGTTAATTCTACCATTGTGTTTTTGAATAGCTGTTTAGAAGACAGTCCTGAATTATAACTTAGTCTGATTTAGTAAAGCATTTGGAAGCCAAGTTTGCTGCTATATCTTGTCACACTGAATTTTAAAAGCATCTGACCTTATAGATCATCTATAAAAATGTGAGAAATATTAAGTATTCTTTATTTAATGTTATACATAAACCACACTAAAATGCCTTTCATTAAGCAAAAGGCAACATTTTAGATGCGTGCAATTTTAATTAAACTGGCATAGTTGATACCCAAAAGATAAAATGGACATTGGCAGCTTATCATCGGCCCTTACCTTTAACAGGCTAACGGACACAACTTGAAACACAGCAGGGTCTTCTGTTCTATGAGACAGTGAAGGGATTTCCTCAGTATTTAAATATATTAATGTAACCAGTTATATAAATCTAAATATAAAACCAATCTCTTAAAGGTTTAGAGATGATATTTACCATCTCTGTGAAAAGCTGAACATTACTCATCAATTCCAATCATGTCTTCAGAATGGGAAAACAGTGATAGCACCTGCTGAGCCAGAATTACTATCAAAGTTCGAAAAGCTGATCCTATTTTTTAACTACAAGCCAATCTTACTTAAATGAGCAGAGTCCAAAAGAAATATTCTATCAGCCATTCATGATCTGACTTCTGGTGTATGAGATCAATTTAAATACTGTACACATAAAGGAAGTCATGAGACATTTTTTTGTTCTATAATAAGGCAGAGGTCAACTGTTGCTCCTTTGTAGCTTTTTTTTTTTTTTTTGAGCTAAGCTATCAAGTCTGCTCTTTCCCCTGCCTTCTTAATGCTAGTGAAGATCATTTTTGTTCCAAAGATGTGCTTCTTGAGATTCTCTCCAGGTGATCTTGTTGGCATCCGTGTAAGAAAATCCAGGGGCCTGACCTGTCTTTGGCCCCAGTAAACCATGGAGATTTGGCTCAGACTTGTGCTTGTCTCCCTTTTCCATAGTATGGCACTGGGCACATTGTGAACAAAAATCTTCTGTCTTCTCAACATTGCCCATTTAAAAATTGCTCTTTTAGATACAGAAATGCTGATGCATAGGAGCACATGTACCCCAATGTTCATAGCAGCAATGTCAACAATAGCCAAAACATGGAAAAAGCCTAAATGCCCATCACCTGATGAATGGATCAAGAAGATGTGGTTTATATACACAATGGAGTACTACATGGCAATGAGAAAGAATGAAATATGGCCATTTGTAGGAAAGTGGATGGACCTCGAGGGTGTCATGCTAAGTGAAATAAGTCAGGCGGAGAAGAACAGATACCATATGTTTGCACTCATAGGTCTAACAGGAAATTTTCAGAATGATCTAGCTTCAAGAAAAGCAAGCAGTTAGTAGTGCTTAAGAAAAATTGATTCAGTATCTAATGGATAGTTGATACCTGTCACAACACAGCATTTTATATACTGTTAAGTGAAACTGCAATACAATCTAAGTTTATTTTGGGATTGTTTGCTGTATAATTGGATTTAATGAAATGTTTGGAGGTGCAGTAGGCATGACTTTGAGTAGATAATGAAAGAAAATGCAAAATGCTTATTGATTCATGATTTGGTTTCATCTTAGCTTGGGCAAACCATGCAGTATTTAACACATAGTAGCAGAATATTTACTATTGAAGCTTGAAAAGATGTGAGTTCTTTGTGTGCAGTCTTTCATTTATGCATGTGAGAGGGTTTTCTTTTTTTAATATTTTTATATTGTAGTACTTGTTTTCCTTGTTGGGGTGTTTGCTTATTTAATACATTCCGTCAAGGACAGAAATTACATGCTGGTTTTTTTTTCCCCCATAGGAAGTGTGTCTTGGGTTTTTCCCTTATTATTTTCTTT
>PJEM01012383.1:0-47412 GCA_004023845.1 Helogale parvula | reverse complement strand
CGCCCCTCCCTCGCAGTTTCTCTGAAGACTTGTATTTAACGCGTCAGGAAGGTGATCATTGTTGTGCACAGACGTCTTTCCTTCACCCCACCCGCAGTTCCCATGACCTCTCTGCCTCTCCTGCTCTCTCTCTCTCTCCAGCCCAGATGGAAAACCTCTTTAAGGAACAGCTTACTAGACTAGAGGGAAAGGGTCATTACAGTTCCTTAGGGAGCCCTAGCATTGTAGTAGCGGGGAGGTGTCCCCTCCCCAGAAAGCAAAGGTTCGGGGGAAGGAGGGAGAGAGGTGTGTGCAGTTGGGCTGGGCCGGAGGAGAGGACCCCACTCTGTTTCACCACTTCTGCCACTCTCCCTGTCAGGTGACTTGCACTTTTTAAAGAGAATGGCTTTATAACACTAATACATCCTTTCTGAAGACTGGAGTGGATTTCTCTTTGAAGGTCTGTGAGTTAATGGACTTTGGCTAAGCTAAGAGTCCACAGAACAGAGTATTCCCCGTGGGTTATTTATGGAAAACAAAAATGGAGAGAGCACTTCGGTTAGAACGAAAGCAAGACGGTAAGTGCAGGGCGAGACCCTTCTAACCAGAGTGTCGGAGAGAAAATAGGACACTGAAGAGAGTGGCTTCCGTGCAGAGCGGTCTGTGGAGAAACTGCAAGCCTGTGTTTATTTCCCCGAGTCTCAGAGTGGGTGACTCCAGGAGTGTCCTGTGTAGAGTTGAGCCATGTGGGCAGCTCGAGGGGCTTTGGGGGGATGAAGAGTTGCACACAGGAGTAGTTATTTTGCACCAGCAGTGCCTTTCATGGGGGTAGTTGGCCCCTCAGATCCTCTTCTCTAATAGCCATTTGCCACCTTGGGTGGTGTCTGGGCCATTTCCCCTTTCAGCGCCCTCCCTGCCTTCCCCCACCCCGTGCTGAATCTAGCTCTCAGAGAAGGGATCGCAAAGCCAGTGGAGCCTCCGCTCTCTGAGTTCCTCAGGCTGAAGGGGAAGAGGGGGACTTCAGCGGTTTTCTACCAAAAATAGCGGGCTGCAGGCTGGTGATGGGTCCTCGTTCCTCTCCTCTCCCCCTGGCCGCGCACCTCTGTCCCCTCCCGGGGAGGGCTGTCCCTGCCTTAGCCCTCGGGGCCGCCAGACAGCAGGCTTCTGCTGCAGTGTCGGAGCAATAAAATGTGACGCTCGGGGTCCCCCCTCCAGGGAGCTGCCCTGGCTTTATTTATGAATCTGGTTTTTGGGTAGTCAGGGGAGGAGACCCCGCTTCAGTGCACACCCCCTCTTCCAGGAGCCATGACTCACAAGAAAAGGGTGCTCGGACTTTGTTACACACATTGGCTTTGTGTAAATAAATGTTTACAATTTTATATTAAAGAGGAAATAAGCGTTAGAGTTTCTGACTGTATATTTTTTACTTTTATAGATTTTAAAACTATGATCCTTTATATATGTGTTTTGGGGGAGCTATGATAAGTTTTATGGCAAACTGTCGGTATTGTTAACTTTCTGTTGTCATCAAAAAGTACATGAAAATCCTATTAATCCCCTTATTCTCCTACTGCCCTTAACTCTGGTATACACCAAAAAGAAATCTTTACTCTCCTTCTTTTATCATTATAAAATAATAAAAAGTATTTTGCTAGTATGGAAACCGCCTGTGTATTTGGCTTCATGTGGCTGCGCCCGCAGAGTAGAGATAGAAAGTGGACCCGGACGCGACTTCTTTGTTCCGAAGTGGATTCCCTTTAGCAATTTACCCTCTTCCTTCGGTGGAGGGAGAGGGGGCGTGTGGTTTGGTTTACCTCAGAGTAACTCCTGTTATTTGATGATGGGTAGGAGGGTAGTCCTTGGGACCACCAGCCTCTCCCCTCTCCCAGCCCAGCCCTGCCCTTGTATCTAATGGAGGCAGGTGGAGCAGATAACTCTGGGTACTCCAGGTCCTTAGCAGTTTGAAGGTTTCCCTTGAAACCCTTAGGCTTACCCTCAGAGCAATTCTCCAGGTCCTATTTAGTTGACTTTTTTTTTCTTAACGTTTATTCATCTGTGAGAGTGAGGGAGGGGCAGAGAGAGAGGGACAGAGGATCTGAAGCAGGAAGCAGGCTTGGCACGGACAGCAGTGAGCCCCGTGCGGGGCTCGAACTCTGAACCATGAGAATCTGGGTCGAAGTCAGACACTTAACTGACCGAGCTAGCCAGTTACGCCCGATTCCATACTTTCTTCAGTACCCAGCTTCTCTATAATGAGGGCCGGAGCCCAACCACACGCTGTCATCTTCTAGGTCAAGAGCTGCAGATACCCCATCACTGTGTCATGCTACCTCAGAGCTGGAGGATCCAGGGGGTCCTTCATGCCACGGAGTAAAAACAAATCAAGATCTCTATTAGCTGTATCTGCACCCCCCCCCCATGCCATTTCTTTTGGCTACTTGACTGCAGTAAGACACAAGTTCTGCGTGTTCGAGTGGATGTAATTCTGTATTTGTGACGGCCAGATATGTTCCACAGAGGGACCCAGAGGACCTCGATCTACCAAAAGGAAAGAGGCACCACATCGTTGAGAAGCTGGGGGGCCATTCCTCTGAGGCCCAGACTGACAGAAGGTATTGTAACAGAACCGGGCTGATAGCATTAGGATGGAGAGGATCCCACTGCAGTAGGACCAGGAGGCGGTGTGGGCCTTTCAGAGGCAAGGAGGGAGGACCAGACCCAGAGAGCTCGGGAGCTATGAATGGATCACGATGCAGCCAGGGGCAAATAGCAGGGTTGGCTTCCTTCATACAACCGGAAGGCCTGCGGGGATTGTTGACTGGACGGCCGGGGGAAGCTGCCCCAAGAGGAAGTCACGAAACATTGCCCAGTTTCCAGACGTGAGGCGGTTCTCAGACTCAGAACCCCTTGCCCAGAGGATGTCCGGATCTCATGAGGGAGGCCTCTCCCACATCACTGTGAGGAATGCAGTATCGATTGTCCTGGTCCTTTCCGGAGGGGCCTCCAGCCATGTACTCGGAGAACCGTACATGCCCCAGGGAAGATGAATACCCGGAGCTCGCACTCGGACCCAGGGTCTGAGCTGACGCTGATTCCTGAGGACGTCGAGTGTCATCAGGACTCTCGTTGGGAGAGTAACAGTAAATGGAGTCCTGGCCCCAGGCCCAGCTCACAGCGGGATGGCGGGTCCACAGCTCTGCCTGGCCATTTCCCTGGCCCTGACCTTTATTCAGAGTGGACACCCTTGCTTGTTGTAGAAACCTTCCATCGGCTAGGTGGAGGCCTCCGGTGCTGGGAAAAGGGACTTTGGAATGGACTAGCCATGGTGGCAGGGGGTGGGGGGCAGGGGGTTGGCCCTGTATGAGGCCAGCAGCATGACTGTGACTCACCGACCCTAGCTCTGTCACTGCCCAATGTCCACCCCGGGGGCAATGGAGACCAATGCCAAGCCTCTGAGTCAGCCCATCTTTTGAGACCAACTAGCTACTTACTCGGTAGTATGTTAGTCCCTCCCACGCTGGAAAGGGTGGTGATTCATCTTTATTTTTTTGTTCTTTTCTGGCTTTTCATTTTGATATAATTTCACAGTTGTGAAAAGAGAACAAAGATCTCAAAAACACGATAAGTTGTGACAGACACAAAAGACCACGTATCATAGGAATATAGGAATGAATTCCTTTATGTGAAATGTCCAGAAAAAGCAAACCAATAAAGACAGAAACAGATCAGTGGTGGCGTGGGGCCAGGGCTTGGGGGTGATGAAATTGCTCTAAAACCAGATCATGGCGATGCTCTGTACAACCGACGAAATTGACTAGAAGTTGAATTGTACCTTTATAAAATGGGTGAATTTTATGGCATGAAAATTACATAACATAGTTGCTTTTTACAATAGTACAAAGAATGGTTAGATACAGTTCACCCAGCTTCCTCATATGTTAACATCTTTTACAACAACTGTATGATTTTTTTTTTTTTTTTAGTAGGCTTCATGCCCAGCACAGACCCCAACATGGGGCCTGACTCACAATCCCCAAGATCAAGACCTGAGCTGAGATTGGGGCACCTGGGCGGCTCAGTCGGTTAAGTGTCTGACTTTGGCTCAAGTCATGATCTCACAGTTGGTAGGTTCGAGCCCCACGTTGGGCTCTCTACTGACCGCTCAGAGCCTGGAACCTGCTTTGGATTCCGTGTCTTGTTCTCTCTCTGTCCCTACCTTACTTGTGCTCTGCTTCTCTCTCTCAAAAGTAAATAAATAAATAAATACCTGAGCTGAGATCAAGAGTCAGATGCTAAAGCAACTGAGCCACGTGGCACTGCAACAGTATGATTATTAAAAATAGGAAACTGAGGTGTCTGGGCGGCTCTGTCGGTTAAGCATCGGACTTTGGCTCAGGTCATGATCTCACAGCTCATGGGTTCAAGCCCCGCATCAGGTTCTGTGCTAACAGCACAGAGCCCACTTTGGATCCTCTCTCTCTCTCTGCTGCTCCCCCACTCATGCTCTCTCTCTCTCTCAAAAATAAACATTAAAAAAAGTAAGAAATTAACACTGAAACAAAGACTGTTAACTAATCAACAAATCTTACTCAAATTTCAAGAGTCGGTCTGTAGTGCCCTTTTTCTCGTCCACGATCCCATCCAGGACCTCATGGCATTGAGTCGTCAAGCCTCCTCAGTCTCCTAATCTGTGCCAGGTCCTCAGTCCTTGTCCTTTGTGTCCTTGGCACCAGCCATTTGCACCTCCTGGAACAGACAGAGTCCAGGTGTGGCTCTTTGGCTGTCCTGCGGGTGAGGGTTCAGAGTACTTGACCTTCCAGTACGGAAGACATGCTGTGTCACCTTGGACTGGATCAAGTGCCTCTCCACAGCAGCGCCATCCAGATGCGTGGCAGCAGGATCCAATGTGCTAACCCCCCTCCCGACACCCAGAAGCTGCGGACCTGAAGAACAATGGAAAGGCTGTTGAAAGGTACAGGCCAGGGGGCATCTGGAAGGGTCAGTGGGTTAATCGTCCAACTTCAGCACGGGTCATGATTTCACAGCTCGTGGGTTTGAGCCCCCACTTTGGGCTCTGTGCTGCCAGCTCGGACCTTGGAGCCTCCTTCAGATTTTGTGCCTCCCTCTTTGGCCCTCCCCAACTCGTGCGCTCGTGTTCTCTCTCTCTCTCAAAAATGCATTTAAAAAAGGTACAAATCAGGGGCCAGATTAGTGATAAGACCTTGCAAGGAAAGGGTGCTATCCTCTGGGAAGCACCCTCTACCTTTTCTCTAGGAAGGGATGTACACCCCAGAGCAGTGACTGGGACATGGGGCTGCAGCTCCAATAGGTAGGATGACAGGAGGGGGAGGGGAAACCCACAGGAGTGGAAGTAGAGGTCACCTTGCTTGCTGTCACTCCAGAGACCCATGGAGAGAGCTTGTGCTTTCTGTCCTGTGACTTCAGGCTGTGTGCACCTGGAGACCCCGGCTCCCCAAGCGAGAACATACCCACCAGAAGACACAGCAGGAGTCCTGTTAGGTTTTATAGCTACAGCTGCCTGGGGGTCCCTTGAACTCAGAGGAAGAAGCCAGGGTCCTGACTAGAGGAGTTGACCTTGACCATCAAGGGAGGAGGGTGAGGTTCCACTGGGGAGGGAGAGTCCATTCCACCCTGCTGACCCCATGCTGTGTCTCTTGGTACAATTTTGGTGGTGAGTGGACAGGTGCGGCCACCATGCATTGATAGTGCTGGGTGACCAGGGGCTCAGACCCCTCCAGGGATATGGGTCTGGGTGACCCCTCCAGGTAAGCTGAAGTGCTAGCTGAGCGTGCGGGCGATCAAGACTGGGTGGTAGAAGACGGAGCTGATGAAGCCTGAAACCAACCGTCATGTGCCCACTAGCCTTTTTTTTTTTAAGTTTATTTATTTTGAGTGAGAGAGAGAGAGAGAGAGTGAGAGCCAGCGCCATGCAGGGGAGGGGCAGAGGGAGAGAGAGAATCCCAGGCAGGTTCAGAGATATTAGCTCGGAGCCTGATGTGAGGCTCAAAGCCATGAACCCTAAGATCACGACCTGAGCGAGAAGAGTCCCATGCTCAAACTACTGAACCACCCAGGCGCTCCCCTCCCACTAGCCTTATTTTAAATATCCCCAGGAAAAGAGTCCTGGTCCTAAGGTGCCACTTGCTGGGGGACTGAACTTACTGTATAAAGAGGGCCCAAAGGGGTGCCTGGGTGACTCAGGTCGTGAGCTTAGGGTTGGTGATTTCCAGCCTCGGATTGGGTTCACTGCTGAGAGCGCAGAGGCCGCTTGGGATCCTCTGTTCCCTTCTCTCTCTCTCTCTCTCTCTCTCTCTCTCTGGCCCTCCTCTCCTTAAATAAACATTTAAAATAAAGAGGACCGATTGGTGCGAGGTGCGGACTCTAGGTGTCGCTGTGGCGCGCTGCCAGTGCTGCGGGCCGAGGCCAGAGGGATTCTCCCTAGGCCTGGCCTTGCCCTGGGACTTCGCGGCTCCAGCTAACATCCGCTACGCAGGGCCGCCCGCTCTCGCCGCCTGGGCCCTGTGGGGGTCCGGAGGCCCGACCTGCCTCCCCAGTTCGGGGCCGAGAGAGGCAGCGGCGGCGGCTCCCCAGCACGTTCGGGGGGGGGGGGGGGTGCGAGTCCCCGCATCCTGTTTCTGAGCAACGCTCTCAGTGCAAATGGGAGGTTTTGCAGTTAAAGTGTTTTGTTGAGAAGGTAAGTTTGTCAGCATTTCAAAGACTTTTTTTCTGGCTCCCAAAATGGTCCGCTGAAGGCTCGCCCTCCTCTGTCTCCTGGAAGAGTGTGAAGGAATGAGCGATTTCGGTGTTGGGGATGCTTTTCCCTCTAACTGATTTTAAGCTCGGTTAAGATTGTCTGGTAGAGGGGGAGGGGCGCCTGGGTGGGTCAGTCCTTTAAGCGTCGGACTTTGATGCAGGTCATGAGCTCGCAGTCCGTGGGTTCCAGTGCGTGGGCTCCGTAAAACAACTCCGAGTCTGGAGCCTGCTTCGGATTCTGTTGTCTCCCTCTCCTCCCCTGCTCATGCTCTGTCTCTCACTGTCTCTGTCTCTGTCTCTGTCTCTCTCTCTCTCAAATAAAGAAATAACAACAAAAAAGATTGTCAGGGTGAGGGGTGCCCGGCTGTCTCAGTCAGTTAGAGCATGCAACTCTCAATCTTGGGGTCCTGAGTTCAGGCCCCACTTTGGGTGTAGATATTACTTTAAAAATAAAATACGGGGTGCCTGGGTGGCTCAGTCGGTTGAGCATCCGACTTGGCTCAGGTCCTGATCTTGCCATTCGTGGGCTCCAGCCCTGTGTCATGCTCTGTGCTGACAGCTCAGAGCCTGGAGCCTGCTTCAGATTGTGTGTCTCCCTCTCCTGCTTGTGCTCTCGCTCACTCTCTCTCTCTCTCTCAAAAATAGACTAAAAAAAATTTTTTTAATAATAAAAATAAGTAAAAATAAAATAGGTAGAGAATTTCAGTGAATATTGGCTATGATATTTAAATTCATATCTGTGTTGATTGATATTGGATATTGATACTGGATGTAATATTGATACTAGCCAGAGAAGGGTTCGGAACTCAGGTTCTGCTCCACACCTGAAAATCAATATCCCGGAGACAAAAAGATGGTGGGAAAGGAAAGGCTTTATTCAGGAAGCCAGCAACCTGAGAAGATGGTGGACTGATGTGCTGCCCAAAGAAAGCAGGAAAGTTTTTAAACTTTTTTTTTAATGTTTTATTTATTTTTGACAGATAGCAAGTGAGGGAGGGACAGAGAGGGACAGATTCTGAAGCGAGCTCTGCAGAGACAGCAGTGAGCCCAACGTGGGGCTTGAACTCATGAGCTGTGAGATCATGACCTGAGCCGGAGCCAGAGGCTCAACTGACTGAGCCACCGACTCCCCGAGTGGGAGATGGGGGGGGGGGGGGCTGAAAGTGCAAGCCGGGAGGGAAAGGGGCTGTGGCTCTGTGCAGGGGAAGCAGGTGCCCAGGCCACGTGACTCTGAACAGACTCACTGGCATTGGTGGCAAATGTTTTTCAACAGGCCTTATCTTCTGGGAAACTTGGTCCTTTACTCCTCAAGGCCAGTGGGCTGCAAATCTCAAGTGAAGTAAGTTCTGTTACAGACTAAGGGACTTATGTCAACAAGCAAGGAGTGCTTTCTCCCTCCCTTTCTCTCTCTCTCTTTCTCTCTCTCTCTCTTTCTCTCAAAATACATAAATAAACTTAAAAAGATAAATTCTTATTTTACTCAATGGTTAAAATTGAGTTACTATGTGTTTTGATGTCTATACGGTCCAGGTTTGGCCTGTGGGGACCCCTTAAAACTGGGTCCTGTGTCCTTTGAGCTTTTCCTTCTTTTCTTTTCCTTTTTTTTAAAAAGTTTATTCATCTGTTTTGAAAAAAAATTTTTTTAGTGTTTTATTTATTTTTGAGACAGAGAGAGGCAGAGCATGAGCGGGGGGGGGGGGGGGGGGGGGGGGGGGGGGGGGGGGGGGCAGAGAGAGAGAGGGAGACACAGAATCTGAAGACAGGCTCCAGGCTCTGAGCTGTCAGCACAGAGCCCGACGCAGGGCTCGAACCCACGAACTGTGAGATCATGACCTGAGCCGAAGCCAGACGCTTAACCGACTGAGCCACCCAGGCGCCCCTATTCATCTGTTTTGGAAGAGGGAGAGGGAGAGAGTAGGAGCGGGAGAAGGGCAGAGAGAAAGGGAGAGAAGGAGAGTCCCAAGCAGGCTCCACACAATCAGCTTGGAGCCTGATGCAGGGCTCAAACTCATGAGCTGTGAGATCATTCCTGAGCCGAAATCAAGAGTCAAATGCTTAACCAACTGAGCCACCCACGTGCCCCAAGAATTTATTTTTAATTTAAGAGTTTATGACTTCACAATAATTCAAGTAAGTACGTAAGTGGAGGACAAGGGGGGGCTCTTCTTCACTAATAAATGTAAGCAGAACGACGGAATTAGAAAGTCACCATTTAGCTACCATCATAAGAAGTGACTCAGGCAGGAGTCACTAATGGTGGTTGTAAAATCGGTCGGTGAAAGTCTGAGGAGTAACGGGATTTTTTTTTACAGAACCTCAAAGTATAGCCCTACAAAGATACGTTTCAGTGGGAAAAGGAGTTATTTTTGTCAAACATCAACAAAGCCAGACTTTAGGTAAGGGAAGTAAAAACATAGTGGGAACTCTAGCAGTCAGAGAAGTGAAAATTACAAGATGCAGGTAAGAGGGTTGGTCACTGTCATTGTCAAAATATGAGGCACTTCTTTTTTTATTTTTATTTTAGAGAGATGGGGAGCGGGGGGGAGTGAGAGCCCGGGTGTGGGAAAGAGAGAATCCCAAGCAGGCTCCACGCTCAGTGTAGAGCCTGACACAAAGCTTGATCCCACGACCCTAGGATCATGACCTGAGCCGAAAACAAGAGTCAGACGCTGAACCGACTGAGCCACCCAGGCGCCCCAAGGCACTTGTTAAAGTCAGGCTTCTTCCCTCAGAGACAGGGAGACAGAGGTCCCAGCCTTCCTGATGATGACATTTCGCAGGAATGGCTTTCAGGTCCTGGGGAAGGTCATTGCTGGTCATATACACCTCACGTACAGAGAAGAGACTCACAGTCATCAGGGTTTCATAGTAACGCTCTAAGAATGGGAAGTCAGGAGGGGCGCCTGGGTGGCTCAGCCAGTTAAGTAGCCGACCCTTGATTTCGGCTCAGGTCATGATCTCAAGGTTTGCAAGCTCAAATATGCAGAGCCTACTTGGGATTCTCTCTTCCTCTCTGTCTGCCCCCCAAGCCACTCTTGCACATGTACTCGTCTCTCTGTCTCTGTCTCTCTCAACATAAATAAATAAACTTAAAAAAAAAAAAAAAGGATGGGAGATCAGGAGCCCATCTTCTGGCTGGAACAAATGGTGACTTCCTTCATCGCCTTTATCTTTTCCAGACTGGCGCTCAAGAGGGCCAGGTCATCTCAGTGGCCTTAGGCTGCGGAAGCCATGACAGAATTGTGCAAAGTCCCTTAGTGCAAGGCAGGGGGTTGGAATGGAGTCGGTGCACCGAGAGTGCTTGCAGAGCTCACTTTCCAGGAGAGAAACCGGCAGGCACCATGGTAACAGTACGGTGAAGACATCTCCAGGAGCAAGGCTCGGTCAGCAGAACGTGCAATTCTTGATAACACGTTCAAGCCCCATGTGGGGTGTAGAGACTACTTAAAATCCTTGAAAGAAAAAACTATCTCCAGGAACAGGACAGACTGACGTCACGTACCTGCTGACAGTGCGTGGAGAACACAGTGCCATTCCCCTGCCCCTCTTGGTCAAAGCACATGATCGATTATAATCAGCTGAAACCTCAGATAAAATCAGATCGGTGGGTTTCTGCAAAATAACTGGGCTGTACTCATGAAAGACAAAGATCTGAGAACTGACGAACTCTCCCAGACTGCAGGAGACTGTGCCTTTGACAATGGACACAACACAGAAGCCTGCAGCTTCTTTCACCATTACGGACAAACAATATCTGGTTGAAGTCTGTTGATTCAATTATGGTATTGTATTTTTTAACAGATATAATGGATATATAACATGATATTAGCTTCAGATATACAGCATAATGATTTGATATTTGTATAATGGTATTGTCCTTTTTTAAGTTTATTTTTTTTAATGTTTTTTATTTATTTTTGAGAGACAGAGAGAGACAACGCGAGCAGAGGAGGGGTAGAGAGAGAGGGAGACACACAATCTGAAGACAGGCTCCAGGCTCTGAGCTGTCAGCACAGAGCCCGACATGGGGCTCGAACCCACGAACCGTGAGATCATGACCTGAGCCAAAGTCAGACGCTTAACTGACTAAGCCACCCAGGCGCCCCTCCTTTTTTAAGTTTATATATTTATTCTGAGAGAGAAGAGAGCACGAGTGGGGCAGGGCAGAGAGAGAGAAAAAGAGAGAGAATCCCAAGTAGGTTCCATGCCATGAATGCAGTGCCCAACTGAGGGCTTAAGTTCACGAATCTGGAGATCATGACCTGAGCCAAAATCAAGTCAGCCACTTAACCGACTGAGCCACCCAGGCTCCCTGGTGTTGTCTTTTTTTTTTTTAATTGAGATATGATATTAGTGGGGCGCCTGGGTGGCTCAGTCGGTTAAGCATCTGATTTCAGCTCAGGTCATGATCTCACAGTTCATAGGTTCGAGCCCTGCATCGGGCTCTGTGGTGACAGCTCAGAGCCTGGAGCCTGCTTCAGATTCTGTGTCTCCTTCTCTCTCTGCCCCTTCCCCACTCATGCTCTGTCTCTCAAAAATAAACGTTAAAAAATTTTAAAAACACATGATATTAGTTCCAGGTGTACAGCATAGTGATTCAATATTTGTATATATTAATAATGGTATTGTCTTTAAAAATTTTTTTTTTACATTTATTTATTTTTGAGAGACAGAGTGAGACAGAATACAAGTTGGGGAGGTGAAGAGAGAGAAGGAGACAAAGAATCTGAAGCAGACTCCAGACTCTGAGCCAGTATTCAGCACAGAGCCTGATGCAGGGCTCGAACCTATGAACCATGAGATCATGACCTGAGCCGAAGTCGGATGCTCAACCAACTGAACCACTCAGGCGCCCCGATAATGGTATTATCTTAATGTTAATTTCCTGATTTTGCTAATTTTACTGTAGGTGTATAAGAGAATGTTCATACACATGGAAGTATTGGTGAGCAGAGAGGCTTCTTGTCTGCAAATTACCCTCAAATGATTTGGAAAGATCATTGTGTGTGTGTGTGTGTAAAGGAAGAGAAAGAGAGGGAGAGAAAAGAGCCAGGCAAATAAAATACAATAAAATGACAGAAACCTAAGTGAAGAGAAGACCACAATGCTTTGTATTCTTCTTTCAAATTTTCTGAAATTATGTTTAAATGCATTTGGGGGTGGAAAATGCAACCCCAGCCCAACACCATAAGCAAACCAACCCCCAGTGGATTAAAGACCTGAGTATATAAGACAAAGGTAAGGGTAAAACATGGAGGCGCGCCTGGGTGGCTCAGTCAGTTGAGCGTCTGACTTCAGCTCAGGTCCTGATCTCACGGTCTGTGGGTTCGAGCCTTGCATCAGGCTCTGTGCTGACAGCTAGCTCAGACCCTGGAGTCTGTCTTTGAATTCTCTGCCTCCCTCTCTCACTGACCCTCCCCTGCTCATGCTGTCTCTCTCTCAAAAATAAATAAAATATTAAAAAAAAAGAGTAAAACATGGATGAACTTCTTACAGTAAGATTAAGAGCTTCTGTGGGGTGCCTGGGTGGTTCTGTTGGTTGAGCAACTGAAACTCTTGGTTTCGGTTCAGGTCATGATCTCATAGTCTATGAGTTCGAGCCCTATGTTGGCTCTCTGCTGTCAAGGTGGAGCCCACTTTCGATCCTCTGTCCCCCCTCTCTCTGTTCTTCGTCTGCTCATGCTTTCTCTCCCCAAAACATTAAAAAAAAAAAATAAGAGCTTCTGTGCATTGAAAACCACTGAATGGACCCTGTGGTCAAAGGGAGCCCCTCTCCGGGCCAGGTTTGGCCAGTGTCTGAGGGAGAGGGGCGGGGAGGGGGCCGAGGTGGTGGGGGACGCAGACCCTGACGTGTGCCCCAGAGCCCACTCAGCAATACCCAGCAGTCCTTCCCTTGTGTGATGGTCCTCTGTTGTGACCTTTCGGGTCCCCCAGAACTGGGGTCCCCTAGAGCAGTGACAGGCGGCTCTGGTCACATACTCAGTTGGTGCCCCTGTATCCCATGGTCCCACGGTCCCATTTTGCTTCGTTTGTGGACTGATGTTCACTTCCTGGTGGGGAAGGCATAGCCCTGACCGGGGCCTGGGGGCTGCACACCATAACTCTTACTGGGGCTTTCTAGAAACATGTGACATCTCTTTCTCTATCACAGATATTTCCAGCTTGAGGACATCTGCTGGACCTGGTGGGACAAGCAGGGGGGGCTTGCCCTGCAGCCTGGCCCTGCTGCAAAGGCCTTTCCTTGCCCTCGGTCCTACGCACAGCTGGCAGCCTTCTGCGTCACCTGATAAATGTGTCACAGTAGGGTCCCCGAGTGTAGAATATGCCACACCCCAAACCCGGAGACTGACCAAGTCTTGTGTTCCTTTTTTCATGCAACTGCAATGACCGGTATTTACTTCTTTTCTTAACTTTTTAAAAAATGTTTTATTTATTTTTAAGAGAGAGAGAGAGAGAGAGAGAGAGAGAGCACAATCAGGGGAAGGGCAGAGAGAGATGGGGACAGAGGATTGGAAGCAGGCTCCCCACTGACAGCAGACTGCTTGACATGGGGCTCAAATTCATGAACCATGAGATCATGACCTGAGCCGAAGTCAGATACTCAACCAACTGAGCCACCCAGATGTCCCCATATTTACTTCTGAGGGGATGTCCGGTAGGCCACCCTCTAGCGGCCTCATTGAAGGGACAAGTCCCTAGCCTTTTGGAGTACATGTCTGACCAAGGCCACTGATGTACTTGGCATTTCCTGTTCCTCAGGTCAAATCACAAGATCTCGTCCATATGCCGGACCAGTGTGATTTTGGGGGATGACCAGAACATCAAGGTTCCTCCGAACTATATTATGACAGAGAATGAGACAATGAAAATGGTCCTAGGGTTGGGGCGCCTGCATGGCTCAGTCAGATGAGTGTCTGACTTCAGCTCAGGTCATGATCTCACAGTTCATGGGTTTGAGCCCTGTGTTGGGCTCTGTGCTGACAGCTCAGAGCCTGGAGTCTGCTTCAGATTCTGTGTCTTCTTATCTGCCCCTCCCCTGCTTGTGCTCGCTCTCTCTCTCAAAAATAAATAGGGGTGCCTGGGTGGCTAAGTCGGTTAAGTGTCCGCCTTCAGCTCAGATCATGATCTCATGGTTTGTGGGTTCAAGCCCCACATCAGGCTCTGTGCTGACAGCTCAGAGCCTGGAGCCTGTCTTCAGATTCTGTGTCTCCCTCTCTCTCTGCCCCTCCCCAGCTCGTGCTGTCTCTCTCTCTCAAAAGTAAATAAAACATTAAAAATAAATAAATAATCAAACATTTATTTTAAAGCATTAAAATAAAGTAAAATGGTCCCAGGGCAAGCCTAACCTTGTAATGCTGCCCATCCCATGTGAATACAAACTGCTTCCAATCCACTTTGCATTTTTTACAATTTATTTTTAATTCATTTTTATTTTATTACTTTGCAAAGAATTAGTTTTATTTTTTAATAATTTTAATTTATTTTTGAGAGAGAGAGTGCACGTGGGGCAGGGGAGGGGGAGGCAGAGAAAAGAAGGAGACGCAGGCTTCAGGCTCTGAGCTGTCAGCACAGAGCCCGACGCGGGGCTCGAACCCACTAACTGTGGGATCATGACCTGAGCTGAAGCCAGGCGCTTAACCGACTGAGCCACCCAGGCGCCCCATCCAATCCTTTTTTCAGATGAGAATGGAAAAGACCACATCCAGTGGCTCCACATCACCTCCTCGAGCCTGTGTAACGTGCTCAAATAACCATTCCACATCTGGCCGCTGCAGTGAGGTCTGCGACCAGGCTGGGTCCCTGGCATCTGCGGGGACTCATGTGCTCTTTGTAGGGGCCAGACTGGTGACTATAACCTGGGGGGTGGGGGGATGAGAGGAACCCCCCCCCCAACCTTTAAGGCATTCAGTGTGGCGCTGATGTCTGTCTTTCCTCCAGAGGCGGAATTGTCCTGGAACATACTCTCTTGGCAAGTGGGTAAGAGTTTCAGGAGATTCTGCTTGGCCTTTCCTACTCCAATACCTCTTACTCTATGGGCCAAGGAGCCATGTGTGAATCCACCTGTGTCAGAGGGTCCTGACACCAGCCCAGGTCCGGTGATGTGATGGGGGAACCCCCAGGACTTAGCAATAGCGGTGCGCGCAGTACGGCTCCTGGCGCTCAGTCACACGCGGTGTTGGATCACAGCCAACGGATATAAAGTCAGCAAAGGGGAGAAGGCACACGGCGTGAGGACCGGGGAAAGCAGGCACAAGCTTCCTAGAGCCCCTGTCGTTGGAGCCACATGGGACACGCTTAATTCCTCCGACAGTAAGATGTGCCGACCAGGGAAGCTCATTAGAGACTCAGCACCCCAGATTTGTTTGGGCTTTTTTTTAATGTTTATTTATTTTTGAGAGAGAGAACATGAGTGGGGGCGGTGGGGGGGGCAGAGGATCCAAAGCAAGCTCTGCGCTGACAGCAGTGAGCCCGATGTGGGGCTCTAACTCACAAACTGTGAGATCCTGACCTGAGCCAAAGTTGCACATCCAACCAACTGAGCCACCCAGGTGCCCCAGCACCCCGGGTTTTTAACTGGGGGCTGGTCATGTAAGCTCTGTCTAGCATGAACCAAAATTCCAGACTAGCAAAAGGAGGGTAGATGTTCCACATTAACCCAGACAGGTTAGACACACTGAGCCATTCCTCTCAGTTAATGGTGGGAACCGTCCCGAAATCTAAGTTGGCAGATGTCAGCCAAGGGCTGACCTTGCAAGGACAGTAGTCACAGCCCTGGTATGTAAACTCTTATTTGCACAATGCCAGCTGCCTAGTAGGACTGTCCCATGATACATCTAGGAGCCAGGGAGATGCCCCAGGGGTCTCGGGCCCAGCTAATTCACTGTGAACTTGGCTAGGACTCTTTGTGGGAGGCCCAGAATGCACTTGGGTTTGTTAGCTGCCTCCATGGCCCCTGTAGTCCGGGGATGGGTCACAGCCATGACAGTACCTGGTGCCTTTGGAACCATGGAGATGAAAAGAGACAGAAATAATAGAGGCCAGGGGCACCTGCGGGGTTGAGTCAGTTGAGCATCTGACTCTTGATATCGGCTCAGGTCATGATCCCAGGGTTGTGGAATCGAGCCCCAAGTCAGGCTCTGCACTGAGCATGGAGCCTGCTTGAGATTCAGTCTTTCTCCTTCTGCCTTTCTCCCCAGCTTTCTTGCTTTCTCTTCAGGAAGGAAGGAAGGGAGGGAGGGAGAAGGGAGGGAGGGAAGAAATAGAGGCCAGATGGTGGCAATGACTACCATGACGGTTGGCAAGATCAGAATGGCAGCATCTAGAGAGATGGCATGCAGAATGTGGGGTTACCTAGTGACCAGAGAGATGGGCAGCCGACGAGGGTATGCTGCTTAACAGATATAACCCAAAGAGATTAAGAATGGATCAGCATAGGGGCACCTGGGTGGCTCAATCCGTTGAGCGTCTGACCCTTGATATCGGCTCAGGTCACGATCTCATGGTTTCCTGGGTTCAAGCTCCATGTTGGGCTCTGACAAGGCAGAGCCAGCTTGGGATTCTCTGTCTCCCTCTCTCTCTCTGCCCATCCCCCATTCATGCTGTCCTCTGTCTCTCTCAAAATAAATAAATAAACTTAAAAAAAAAAAAAAGAATGGAGCAGCAGAAAGCCAAGTTAGCCAAACCTGTGGAAACTCATATGATCCCTTGCCCATTTCCAGACCCAAATCAGTTCCCAGACCCAGAACCCAGTGACTGAAGTAGAGGCCAGGTGTCCTTGTAAAATCCGTGCAACACTATGGCAAGCGCCCCCCACCCCCATCCTCTAAAAAAATCTGTTCTATTTGCTGCGGTCTATTCTGTTTCCTTACTCTCCGTTCAGTGGTTTCCAGGGGGAGGGGGCGGAAGGGCATCCAGGCCAGCTGGGAAGTCTTTGTTTGATCATTCATGATCTCTGAGTACCCACAGAACCTGGGGACAAGGCAGGGCACAGGCATCTCCTCGTGGACACTCCTGGAAGGCTGGGGAGATAGAAGACCCAACAAGGAAAACAGAAAAGGACAAAGGCAGCTAGGGAAGGGTCCCAGGAGTCCTGGGGGGGTTGCCTAAGGGGCCCCAGTGCCCGAATAGCATCAGGCTGAGGAGGACCAAGGTCAGAGCCATGAATCTGTAAGGTGTCTCTGTGGATGGAGTGTGGACCAGGGGCAGGTTGAGCTGAAAGTCAGGGGCAAGACACACTATCATCATAGGTCTTTACTTTCTTGTGTAGAAGACATAGGGGCACCTGGGTGGCTCAGTCAGCTAAGCATCCGACTCTGGATTTACACCCAGGGCATGATCTCATGGTTAATGAGTTGGGGCCCCACATTGGTGTTCGTGCTCTATCACCCTCTCACTGCCCCTTCCGTGCTCTCTCTCAAAATAAATAAACTCAGGCATGCCTGGGTGGCTCAGTGAGTTAAGTGTCTGACTTCGGCTCAGGTCATGACCTCACAGTCCGTGGGTTCGAGGCCCACGTCGGGCTCTGTGTTGACAGCTAGCTCAGAGCCTGGAGCCTGCTTCGGATTCCGTGTCTCCCTCTCTCTCTGCCTCTCTGCTGCACACACCGTGTCTCTGTCTCTGTCAAAAATAAATCTACATTAAAAATTTTTTAATAAATAAAGAAAAAAACACTTTACTGAGATGTACAGTTGACAGTTGAGCAACACTGGTTTGAACTGCGCAGGTCAACTTATACGTGGATTTTCCTTTCAATAAATATAGTAGAGTATTGTAAATGCTTTTTCTCTTCTTTATGATTTTTATTTTTATTTTTTAAGATTTTTATTTTTTTATGTCTTTTTTATTTTGAGAGAGAGAGACAGAGAGTGAGCAGAGGAGGGGCAGAGAGAGAGGGAGACAGAATCTGAAGCAGGCTCCAGGCTCTGAGCTCTCAGTACAGAGCCCGATGCAGGGCTTGAACCCATAAACTGAAAGATCATGACCTGAGCCGAAGGCGGATGCTTAACCAACTGAGCCACTTAGGTGCCCCAAGATTTTTATTTTTTATTATTTTTAAAAAATATTTTATTTTTGTTTTTGAGAGAGAGAGACACAGTGTGAGCAGGGGAAGGGCAGAGAGAGAGGGGGAGACAGAATCTGAAGACAGGCTCCAGGCTCTGAACTAGCTGTCAGCACAGAGCCCGACGCGGGGCTTGAACCCACAAGCCGCGAGATCATGACCCAACCCGAAGTTGGATGCTTAACCGACTGAGCCCCCAGGCGCCCCCCAAGATTTTTATTTTTAAGTAATCTCTACACGCAACATGGGGCTCAAATTTATAACGCTGAGACCGAGAGTCACATGCTGTACAGACTGAGCCAGCCAGGTGCTCCTTCATGATTTTCTTAATAATTTTCTCTAGCTTACTTTATTGTAAGAATATGGTGTATATATAATACATGTAAAATACAAAATATGCGTTAAGTATTATGTTATGGGTAAGGCCTCCGGTCTACAGTAGGCTATTAGTAGTTAAGTTTGGGGGAAATTCTACTGATTTTTGATTGTTGCTACCTAACCTGTCTTGTTCAAGAGTCAACTGATTTCCATACCACAATTGCCCAATTTAAGGGGATAATCCAATGACTTTGAGTAAATGTACTGAGCTGTGCAAACATCCCATAATCCGGTTTTAGAACATTTTCATCATATCCGCCCCCCACCCCCAAACTGCCTGTGATCTGTTCTCTGTTTCTTTTGATTTGCTTTTTCTGGACATTTCATATAAAGAGAGTCATACGCTAGGTGGTCTGTCGTGTTTGGGGCACAACTTAGCGTAATGTTTTTGAGGCCTCTGTCCTATGGTAGTGGGAGAATTGGGGGAATTTGAATGAGATCGGTAGAGTAGCTGATAGGTTTGTGTCAATGTTAATTTCCTAGTTTGCATAATTGAAGTAGGGTTAGATCAGATTTTCACATTCAAGTGAGCTGGGTGAAGGGCATATGGGAACTGTGTATTATTTTTACAACTTTTTTGTAAGTAAAATCATTTCAACATTTTTTAATGTTTATTTTTATTTTTGAGAGAGAGAGAGAGAGAGAGAGGGAGAAACAGAATCTGAAGCAGGCTCCAAGCTCTGAGCTGTCAGCACAGAGCCTGACGTGGGGCTCGAACTCACAGACTGCAAGACCATGACCTGAGCTGATGTCAGACACTTAACCACCCAGGTGCCCCTCCTTTTTGTTAAGTTTATTTATTTAAGTAATCTCTACACCCAGTGTGGGGCTTGAACTTGCAACCTCGAGATCAAGAGTCATGTGTTCTTCCGACTGAGCCAGCCCGGTGCCCCCACCCCTTTTTTAAATTGAGGTTAGTGTCTGAGTTCTGCACTGCTTATGGTCGTCTATTGTGCTGAAGTTGTGGTTTCTTCTGAACATAATGGTTCTGCAGACTCTATCCCTCCCCAGAGATCCTTGGTGAGCTCAGAGCTCAGCTTCTAGAAGGTTCTTTGGGGCCCTGTAGGGGCTGGAGCACAGAGGCATGTCCTGCAGGGGCTCAGGGAGGGGCTCTTCCACTTCCTTCATGATATGAGCATTTGGCAAGGGCTGCCCAGGAGGGTGGGTGGGTGGCCCATGCCCGGAGCGCCCCGGGCTGGCCTTCTGTCCTCCAGAGCAGGCCCAGCCCACGCAGGGCTCCGAAAGGCTGGGCAAGGGAAGAGGGAGTGAAGTGCAAATGGCAGGATCTGGGGAGAGTCCAGTTACTGCCTGGACATCTGCCCAAGGACTTCCTCAGAAGCTGCCTCAGCTTCCTGTTGTCAGGGCAGGGGATCGGCTTGGAAGGGAGGATGTCTACGTCTCAGAGGAAATGAAAGTCTAGCAGAGAGGAGCCCCTGAAATGGCCGGAGACCCGCGGACACACACACAGGCCCCAGATGAGTCCAACACGTTAGCAAGCCCAGGGGCCCTGAGAAACACACACTGTGACCGCCACGGACACACGTGGTTCACAGAAGCACAGCCTGCCTGTTCCGAGGGTCCCAGTTGGGCCACAGCAGGGGACTGTGGTCAGGACCACTTTCATGGAGGACAGGGGTGCTGAGCAGCAGAGAGACAGCTCGAGGGCTCATCTGCCATCTGTTCCCGGGTGGTCCAGTCCCTTTCTGAGCTTCTGTTGGTCATTTCTCCCTCACTGAGCACTGACCACTGGTTGGCAAGCCGGTCCAAAGCAGGGCACAGACATGGAGACCCATCCCTGCCTCACAGTAGCCCACTGTGGCCCCTGGGGAGCAGCTGGTTCTCTGGGGGCAATGATGGCAAGGGGCATTTGTTAGGCATTGGCCATGCCATGAGAGGGTAAAAGAGGTTCTTGGGGAGCCCAGCAAGCAACAAAGCTCTCGGGCTGGAACCCAGGCTTGGGGACAGCCAGCGAGGAAGGAGGCCAGCTGGGTCGAAAGGATAGAGCTCCAGAGGTCACAGGACCCTGCCATGTGGACACTCCCCCAGAGTGACCAGGCAGAGGGTGCCAGGGGACCTCCATGGCCCATGGCTAAAAGCGGTGGCAGTTGCCGCAAAGGCCAGGCTGCTCTGTTCCTCCCATGGCATGGCCTGTGCCTGCTTGTGGCCTTGCCAGCTCTTGCCTGTGCTCGGGCATCAGTCTGGACTGTGCCACAGCTGACCAAAACCCGCCTCCAACCAGCATGAGCCAAAAGGAGAAGTGGCTGTCTTACAAAATGGAAAGGCTGAATGGCCAGGGCTGTGGGGGAGGGAGAAGGGAGGTTCCAGGCAAGGTGGTCCCAGGACACTCCAGGACACCGGCCACCTCTCTCCTCAAAGTGTGGCTTTGTGTTGGCTCTATCTTCCTCAGGGAGGCCAGTAGCCATAAATGGCCCTCGGAAATCTTCCTCTTTATTTTGACTTCTCCTTCCCAAAGTCCTAAGGAAGTTTCCAGAACTGCATCTCACCATTTTGAGTTAGCTTTGGCTCACAGTCAGTTTGGACTCACATGTCTATCCCTCATGCCCAGGAGGGGTGGGAGGCATCTGTCCACACCACAGGACCTGAGAATAGGAAGGGTTGGAACCTCAGGAAGGAGGGATCCTGGGCAGGCAGAAACAGCAGCTGACTGTTCTGGGGTGTGAGTCCCAGGGAGATGCTGGGCTCAACCCCCCTGAGTGGGCTGACCCATCCTTCCGGGCCAGCAAGGTAGGCTTTTGGATGACCTGTGTGCATGGAGCCCAGGGAGCTGTGAGGCCAGCAGCCATCAGGTTCCCCGAGGGGAGCAGCGACTCAGCTGTACCCAGTGTGGTCTGGGTGCCCGGACTGCCCTGCTGTCAGAATTGCAGGTTATGTTAACAGCCCTGGTCTGTGATCAGGGAAATAGGTAAGTGGGTGTGTATGGGTGGGGGTGGGGTCAGGGCTGGGAACCCTTGAGGAACCCATGACCTGTGACCAGGTGAGAGACAACGGGCAGGGCAGGGCTTGGAAGGTGGCTGGGGGCGGAGGGGCTGTGGATTTTAGAATAAGCAGGACTTGATCAACTCGAAGTGATGTAGGCAGGTTGGGAGGGGCAGGGTAGTTCAGGTAGGAGCCTCTGCTTTACTGAGATGAGACTCAGGACAAGGGGAATTCTGGAGAGCCACCCAGGACCTGCTGAGGGTACAGGGCTGGAAGGACACTGGATTGACATGGCAGCCAGACACACCCAAGGCTGCGGTGTGCCCAGGTGGACAGCTTGGACTCTGCCAGCACAGGACTAGATATAGAAGAGGCAAGAATGCCTGGGAGGAAGTGGCACGGCCGGGTTGTCCCCAGCCCACTGCTCTGTCCTGCCTAGGCTCCCTCTGGCCCTGGGTTTCCGCCTGCCTAGCCTGACCAGGCTCCTGGGCTCTGGCTGGCCGTGGCCACGCCCCTCCATCATGCCCCCTCCACTAAGTAGGGGCGGGGAGATCAAGCCAGTCTTCCTCTCCCGGACCAGCCTCTGAGCCAGCCGACAGGGGCTGTTAAGAGCTCTGCAGCTGTCTCCACACACCAGTCAGGCTCAGACCTGCCAGCACCATGAAGGACGAGGTGGCTCTTCTGGCCACTGTCACCCTCCTGGGAGTCCTACTGCAAGGTGGGCTGGCTCCTGTTTGGGAGGTGGGTGGATCCTGAGCTCCTGCGGCCTGCCTTCTGCTCTCTAGGTCCGGGAAGGTGCTGGAGGGCCCAGAGCTGGGTGTGGGGCAGAGGCAGGGCCCAGACTCCTGGTGCCCAGGCTCTTCTGTCCCCAGTGAAGGCTGGGATACCTCGCGGCTGAGATACTTATACTGTCCTCGGATAGGGACAGGAAAAGCAGTGGAGGGAATGTCTGCAGGGTGAACTGTGAAACCCTGGGCAAGGACCAAGGCTGACAGGGGTACCTGACCAAGGGAGGGGACAATGAAATGGAAAAAGACCCCTGGGGGACACTTGAGGTGGGCATGCCTTCTGTGGGCTGGGGGTGTGATAGAGAACCCTAGAAGAGGGCAGGGATTCCAGGGAGCAGGTGGGACATCCAAGTGTAAGTTAGGCTATAGGATCTGGGAAGGGGGGGGTGCCAGAACGAAAGGGTGGTCCAGTGGTGGGTACAGAAGTGGGGCAGCCATGGGCCTGGGGTGGCCCTGGTCCAGCTGATCCCTGCCCTCTACAGCTATCCTCTTTCTGGGGGTCCCAGAAAATGCTTTGCCTTCAAAGGCATTCTCTCTATGCTGGGATAGCATTGAGCTGCGCAGGCCTGGAACCTGCTCCCTGACCCTCCATAATTGCATGGTGGCCTTTTAGACGGGCCCTACAGGACATGTTCTGAGGCTAGATATCTCTACTTGGGATGCCATTACCCCACACTGTATGCACCAGGACAGGGCACAGTCTGAGTAGGGATCTTAGAGGGGCCACAGCAGACAGGCTGACTTGATCTCCTGCTCTACTGGTAAGCTCGGCTCTTAGCCTCTCCTCCAGTATCCACAGGGCTCCCCTCTGGCCCCTACATTGTGATGGTCCACATAGCCTTGGCACCCACAGAGCACTTGGGAAGAAGGTCTCACACGAAGGGCCATGAGACTTGCTGGAAGATAGCTGAAGACAAGCGGCACTGGAACTGTGTGTGATGCAGACCTGCACTGAGGCCAAGAGAAGGGCCCTTGTGCACTTAGATCCATCCATGCTGGAACGGATGGCGGTATGGGGGGCAGGGGGCGGGGAGGCAGAGCCCTGGAGGCCTTGCATTCGACTAGATTAGTCTCAGCAGTAACCAACTGGATGGGGGGGCGGTGGGGAGAGGATGTCTGTCAGACTTACGGCAGAGTCCAGGCACCTGAGTAGAGAAACCAAAGCAGGAGCCCACGCCACAGTTTGGAGGCACAGGGCACTAGGCCTAAGGGCTTCTGGCCTGAAGAAGTAGGGTCAGGAGCACCCCCCCCCCAATTGGTGGGGATCAGGAACTGTAAACCAGAGAGTCTGTGCTCCCCTGCACCAGGGAGAATGCAGCCAACTCTGCCCTTAAGCTGGTGTGGCATGCCCTATTCAGAACCCCCCACAAAGCCAAGGTAATGTCAAGAGAAGAGGGAGCTGGTCATTTGTCTGTGTTTTGCAAGTCAAAGGATTCAGGAGCAAAGTCCTGAGTACAGGTGTACCTGTGACGCAGGCCCTCCTCCCCCTACAAGAGGGGTGGGGGAAGAGGGACTCCTGGCATCCCAGGCCAGCACCTTGCCCTCCCCCTTGAGCATCTTGGACACTTGAGGACAAGCCCAGAAAGAGATGGGGCAGGAGGTCCCCTCGGGAGGGCTTTATTTTCCATGGGGGCTTTAAAGGGGAGTCATAACAAGTTCGGCGTGTAGAAAAAAGGAGAAAAGGTGGGAAGTAGGTGGAGGTTGCAGGCCTCGGGGCAGTCGGATCTGACTCCTACCCATCCTCTCCTCCAGCCTACTTCTCCCTGCAGGTGATCTCTGCGCGCAGAGCCTTCCGCGTGTCGCCGCCGCTCACAACCGGACCGCCCGAGTTCGAGCGCGTCTACCGAGCGCAGTGAGGCGCGGCGAGAGGGCGCGGGGCAGGAAGGGAGCGCGCCGGGCAGCTGCAGGGTGCGAGGGCCCCCGCCCGCGCCCTCACGCCGCCCCGCCCTCCCGCAGAGTGAACTGCAGCGAATACTTCCCGCTGTTCCTCGCCACGCTCTGGGTCGCCGGCATATTCTTTCACGAAGGTCTGGGCTCGGGGCGAGCGTGCACGCCCTGGAGACGCAAGGTCCCACGCCAGCTGGCTCACCCAGCCCCGCCCGCCCCTCTCCCAGGTGCGGCGGCCCTGTGCGGTTTGGTCTACCTTTTCGCGCGCTTCCGCTACTTTCAGGGCTACGCGCACTCAGCGCAGCAAAGGTGAGAACCGTGGGGGGCGGGGGAGGGAGGCGGCTCCGGGGAGATCACGTGGGGCAGGGGAAACGCGGCTTGTGGGTGGAGTCTTGACCACCTGACTGCGAAACTGAGAGACTGGCTGGAGGTGGGCCCTTTTTGGGCGGGCGGCGGTTTCTGGAGGAGCTGGGCGAGTCCTGGTGGAGGTGGGTGGAGCTGGCGGCAGGGCGGGTGGGCGGAGCCGCGTCGCTCCGCCCCGCCCCCGCTGAGCCCTGCCCGCAGGCTGGCTCCCCTGTACGCGAGCGCGCGCGCGCTCTGGCTGCTCGTGGCGCTGGCAGCGCTCGGCCTGCTAGTCCACTTTCTCCCGACCGCGCTGCGCGCCTCGCTTCTCGGACCGTTCCGGACGCTGCTGCCCAGGGCTTGAGATGGAGGACGCCAGGTCGACGGAGCGGGAGAAGAGCCGGAGCTTCCGGGGAGGACAAGGGAGGGGGTGCTTGCTTTAGCCCAATCTCCAATTAAAGTGCCGGTGACCAGACCCCGAATGAACTCTCTAGTTCGGAGGGGATCGCGCACTGGGCCCTGCGCCGCAGCAGTCGGGTGGGCTTCCTGGGGGTGGCGCTGCAGAGGAAAAGGGTCCTCTCCCGCCCTAGTCCCGACCCCTGGAGCCACACGCCGGGCTCACAACCGCCTTTTCTGTCTTTTCTGTTGGGGCTCACTCCACGGCTCCTCCCCGCGTTCCGCGCTGTTCTCGCCTGTCCCCTGCTCTGAGGCCTGCGCCTTCACTGTTCCCCAGCCCCCTCTTCCCCGTCCCCAGGCTTTCACAACTGACACCAGGGACTTTTCTCGGCCAGCACTAGGGCCCTGCCGGCTGGCACAGTATGGATGTTCAGGGCACCCTGCCTCAGAGGCACGGGGCCTACGACCAAAGTGGTCGTTGTAGTTGTGACAGGCGCTCTCAGGAAAACTTCCGGCTGCCCTGAGGAAGCAGACCTGGGAAGGCCTGCTGACTGAGCAGAGGGTCCCTAAGGAGGTGATTATTTTTTTAGCTTTTTTAGCAAAGAGGAACTTTCTAAGACAGGGCAGCCTCGCGGGTGCGTACAAACCCCTCCCCCCCCCCGGAGGTGGGCGGGTGACCCTAAAATGTGTCAGGGGGCAGGGCGGAAGTGGGGGGCAGGGCGATTGGGGATTGTGGACCTGGGCTGGGCTGGGACTAGCGAAGTAGTAAGTGGAGGGTGCCTTGGGCTTGAGAGACCGTCTCTGAGGCAGGCAGTTGGGGCAGATCAGATGATGGGAGCTAGAGGACGCCTTTAGGGTGGGAGGGTCCTCAGGAAGCAGAGGCGGCTTTGGGCGCCAGGCCCCTGGATTCCACGCCGCCTCCACCCAGGAGTTACCAACCTGGCAGCCCCGGCCCTCCAGGAAATACGGGCGAGAGCTGCATGGAGGGCGGGAGGTGGCATTGCGGGGCACCTGGCCTCCTGCCACCAGCTGGAGCCCTGAACACTCACATGGGAGGCTCGCGCTTCATTAACCCTTTATTACAAGTCACGCTCTTATAGAAGTATATGTGAACTTACGTGAAAAAATCAAATGTATCCAAGAATAAAAAACACAGCACATAAAGTAGTATATGCATTCCAGTGTTCGCGCCGGAGACAGCGGGCGCCCAGGAAAAAGCTCTTCTAAAACGGCCTGGCTCGAGCAGGCCGGGGTGCGAACGGTTCCGGGCGGCACAGGCCGGCCTCAGGCACAGTGTGGGGGCCGCCTGCCTCCTCCCGCGGCCGGCCGGGTGGGGCAGCACCAGCTCCTGGGGCCTCCGGGCCAGCGGGATCCCAGGCCTGCGGAGCGGGGAGCGCTGGGCAGAACCCCTCAGGCTTCGGGCAGCGACGCCTGGCCCTCCGGGGGCAGCAGCGACGACATCCCAGGTCTCCCAGGTCTCATGGGCTTAGTGGCCAGCCAAAGTGCGCCCTCAGAAGCCCTCTGCTTAGTCGGCCTTTTTCAGGAAGATCTATAAGAGCGAGGCTCAGGGTCAGCCCTGGTCCAGCTACTTGGACCAGCTCCCTACCCCGGCCTGTCTGGCTTACCTCACTCAGAATGACCCACACTGGGGAGTCTGTCTGGATGGAGAGGCGCAGTGCTTCCAGGGGGCCAAAGGCTGGGTCCACCTCACCTTCTGCCACACCCTTGTAGAAGGAGCCTGAGGGAGGACAGTGCTGAGATAGCCCTCAACTCAGCCCACCCTCTCCCCCCACCTCCACATGCCCTTCCCCCACTCACCTATCTGGAGATAGCCATCTGGGCTCCGAGGGTACCTCAGGGTGGCTGAGCGGCCCTCCTGAAGGGCCTCCTTGTCTGACTGGGGGTTCTGGGAGCAAAAGAAAGGGGCTGAAGCCAGTGGCTGTGGGAGGGGCAGGCGTCAGTGCACATCCACGCCCATCGCACTCACATCAAAGGGCAGCACCTCCACGGATGTGTTGAAGAGTTTGTCCTCTGGGTGCTCAATGTTCCCGCTGCGGAAGAAGAACCTGCGGCCAGACAGGCCTGTGAGGCGCCGCTCTGGCACACTGCCTGGCAGAGAAGACGCCAGGCCTGGGCCAGGAGTGTAGTAGGTAGGCCCTGGGGTGCTGAGGGAGGCTGGGTACCAGCTGCTGGGCTATGCAGGCAATGATGGTGATGGGCCAGTAACTGCCATATGAACCCCGCTTTTCAGATACAGAAACAGGCATGATGAGGTTAAGTGACTTGCTAGGGGTGCTCAAAAAGGGGCATGTGCAGGTCCAGAAATTTGTAGTGAGGCCCATACCCTGGTGGCCACCCTGCCCCTCCCCCAGGCAGATCTAGGGGCACTGGCACTGACCGCTCAAGACGCAGCGGCTGGAAGAAGCGGAAGCGGATGAAGTCCCCTGCAGCAGGTGTGAAGGCCCAGAAGAAATCCTCTCGCAGGTAGGCCTTCTCCAGGGTGAAGTGCTGGTATGTCTTGAGGCTTGTGCTCACCTCGGCCGGTGGGTTCACATGTTCCTTCCTCAGCGCCTGCTTCCCAAAGTCCTTGTCCTGCCGCCAAAGAGGGACAGCGGTGCTAGGGAGGGCTCTGGCCCCGCCGCTCGCCTGCCCAGCCTGGGCCTGGGCTCTGTCTGTACCGAGCCAGGCCGGGTGTGGCCCCGCCCACCTTCAGTTTCTGGATCTTGCCCGCCAGGGAGGAGTGCGTGCCCACATGCTGGAAGAGGGATGGCTTGAAGCGGATCCGAAGATTGGCCTTCTGCCGGTCACAGTGCTTCTGCAGAGGGATGGGGATGCCCTAGGGCTCAGCTTGGCCCTGCCGTCTCTCCGTGTCAGGTGGCACGTGGACACGGACACAGTCCATGCTGGAGGCTGCGTGTCCCACCGCCCCACTGCCCCCCACACCTCCGTGCAGCCCCTGCTCACCGCATCCTTCTCGGGGTTGCAGACCTTCACCCACAGGATGTGGTCCAGGAGCCAGTCAATGGGCTTGTCCCGGTAGAACATGAGGATGAACTCCACAATCAGGCTCAGGTCCAGCGACTTGAACATCTTCCCTGGGGTAGAAAAGCATGCTGGGTGGGCCCATCTGCATCTTGCCCTGCCCTACTTCCTCTTAATCCCTTTCGGGGTATTGGAGTGGGAACAGATGCTCCCAGCAAAGCTAAAAAGCATGTCCCTGTGTGCTGCCAGAGCCATAGGAGGCAGAGGTAGGCTGGATTGAGGGGCCCTGGTGGGCTCAGTGGCATGGGGCGGGGTGGGGGGTGGCGCACCAATGAAGCCCAGCTGGGAGAACTCCAGGATCATCCAGTCCTCGGAAGGCTGCTGCAGGGCGAAGTTCTTCATGGTGCTCAGGTAGTTTGGCTTGGCGACAATGTCATCCTCCAGCTGCACAGTTGTGGGCAGAAGGGGGTCAGGACTCAGGGTGGGCACGGGGGTGATGGGGCTCATCACCTGGGCCCAGCCAGGGTCCAGGGCTGGTAGGAGAGGGGGGGAGCGCATAGCAGGGTCTCAGTGCTGACCTGCACGTAGTAGATGCCTTTGGACTGCGCATACATCATGAGGAAGCAGTAATCGAGGTTCTGTTTGGTCCTCCACCTGTTGGGCAGGGGCTTCGGGAGCTCAGGCCCCTCCACCTCCAGTGCGGCTACCACAGAGGCCACTGGGTGGGTCAGACTCCCCACCCCAACCCCAGCCCAATGTAGGCGGCCTCCAATGGAGAAATGAGGCACTGCAACAAAGTGCCTGGGTGACTTGCACCAACAGACTGGGTCCTCAGCACAGGTGGGCAGGTGGCTGGGGCCCGGGGAAGGGGGGAATGCTAGTACCTGACTCTCTCCTTGGGGTCCCCAAAGGACTCTCGGAGGCGGGAGAAGTCAGGGTAGAAGTGGGGGGAAGGGGAGATGACCTCCAGGAGCCCGGAATGGATCTCCGTGGGAAACCTGGGGATAAGGAAAGGCCAGTGGGTATGCAGCGTCCAGGCACAGAGTTTGGGCAGGACCTGTCCCTTTGTTAAGGCCCAGCAGGCAGACATCACCCAACATCACGCTCATCCTACTAAGGCAGTGAGGCTCTGGAGGGGCTGGACCACCTCTCTGTACCCACTTTCTTTTAGCTAAGAGGGAAGGTAGGATCATGTAGAAACAGACACTTGATTACCCAGCACCCTGCAAAGCCCTCCCCGCACCAACTTTACTGGACCGCCAGTACTCACAAGGCTTTGATGTTCTCTGTCACCACCGAGGTGTACTGTGGGTCAGTCTGCAGGGAGACCAAGAGCCCTCCCTAAGCCTGGCTGCCACCCAAAATGACCTGGGGGTGGAAGTGTGCAGGCTTCAGATGACCCCAGAGGGAGTGAGCCTCCCATCCTGAGGGCTGAATAAGTCTGGGCCTGGGGGCCACAGTGCCTTAAAAAAAGCCCTTAGGTATACCTGGGGCCATGGGGGTGGGGCAGCCTAAGTAACGAGCTCTCCACGAGGGGGCGCTAAAACGTTTTTCTTTTTTAATTTGTCTTCATAACTTTGTGAATGAAACTGACAATTAAACTTCTGATAGCTTTTTTCCTGCGGAATGTTCCTCTGTTTTATTTCCCTTTCTTGTTGTTTTGTGTCGTGTGTTCTCTGAATGGCCCCACCGCCACCCCGTACCCCCAGCCCACTCGCCTCGGCGATCAGCACCACGATGACCGAGTCCTCCTTCTCCTGTGGGCTCAGCTCTGAGATGAGCGAGTGCAGCGTGTCTGTCAGGTACGAATGCACCTCTCGCCGCACACTGGGGATGCCCATCACTACCGACACTGCAGGAGCGCAGAGATTGCACACTGGCTGGATCCCGGGACCGCCCCCTCCCACCCCCGTCTCCGGCCCCGCCCCTACCTCCAGTACGGCCCTGGCCCACGCGCACGGCAGGTTGCAGGCTGCTCTCCTTGGCCAGCAGGTGTGGCAGGTGGTGGAAGACTGTGGGCAGGTGCAGCACGTGCTTGTGTGAGGCGTTCCACGGCTTCAGTCGTGGATCCTCTGAGTGGGTCGGGAAGGGACCGGTCAGACCAGGTGGCCTGAGGTTAGCCCCGCCTCCCCAGCCTCGTGTGGCTCCAGCTCTCACCAGTTAGGTGGCCCCAGGTGCGATTGCCCTCCCCCTCTCGCAGCGCCTGCCTCTCGGACACGGCCCTCTTGATCTCGTCCAGCACCAGGTTGAGCTCCTTTGAGCGCTTGAGGCTCTCCTGCTCAGCCGCGTGCAGCCGGTCACGCAGCGCCAGGAACTCCCGCTGGTACACATCCACCACATCCCCTGTGGGTAGTTCGCACGCTGTCACCAGGGGGCAGCCGAGCGCTGACCTATTGCCCCTCAAGTGTGCCAACACGCACGTTTTTTGTGCCCATCTGTGCGATTGCCCATCTACATCTGTTCTCGTGCCTGTCACATGCCAGCCCCAGGGGAGGAGGCGTGTACATTTGGATCACTCTGAAGTCACATTGAGACACTGCGGGGAGAAGTCTTCGCTAGGAGGACTGCTCTCCAGTACTCTCCCCCTACTCTTTTGTCTTCACCTTTGAGGAAGCCTCTGAGGAAGGGCTGCAGGATCACTGGCAGGTTGGTCAACGGACTGAATCTTCACCCAGTGGCTCCCAGAGCCCCTCCTTGCTTCTTCTTGCAGCGTCTGCTCCTTCCGGGACACGGGATGCCCAAAGTCCCATCCATAGCACAAGGACCCAGCTCTCTGGCCTTTCCCTTCTCCCAGCCTCGGGCCTCTGCTCCCCACCCGTGTTCACAGAGTAGATCATAGGCTGTCCCCAGGCCATAGCCCTTCTGAACTCTCATCCTGTCCTCTTGATGGGCCCGGGAACCCATTCTGGACGATGCACCAACTCTGGATTCTGTCTCACTCCAGCCCCAAGGGGGGACTGCTGCATTCTCAGCCTCCAGTGCTCAGAGGAGCGAAGGAAATTGAGGAACTAGTCCCTGGTCACTGTGTGAGTTAGCAGCAGAGAGGGGACAAGCTCTGGGTCTCCAGAGATCTGCCTCCTAGAGACCTGCACTAGACAGGCACCTGCTCCATCCCCCATCCTGGAGCAGCAGCACAGAGGTGGGGCTTCAAGACAGTGGAAAGGGCTCCCCAGGGTGCCAAGTACCTAGCTCCCCTGGTTTGGCAGGGATGAGAGAGCACGGATGAGACGTCCCTGCCTGTGGCTGGTGCAGCAGGTCCGCAGGGCTGTGCGCACAAGGCCTTTTCTAATCTTGCGCTTGCCCTCTTTAGTTGCCATCAACATACAACTCCTTTTCCTTGTCTCGGGTCTGCGCTTTGGCGTGTGCCTTCTCTTCTGCCTGGGATCCCCTCTTCTCTTCTGGGGCAAATGAAAACCCATGTAGCCTTGAAGGCCTGGTTTCAAAATCCAGTTTTCAAGTCCAAGAAGCCTTCCAGAACTCCCCTCCCATCCCTAGGCAGCTATTCTGTTCCTTGATCCCTGATGGGGTCACAGCCCCCACAATGCCCTGGGATGGTGTCGCCACTCCAACCCAGCTATGTGCGAGGAAGGTCAGGCCCAAGGCAAAGTTCTGTCATCTCAGGACACACCCCCTTAAACTGCTCAGGGCTGAGATCTAAGTGCTAAGTCCCAGGGGAAGAGGAAGCCGTGGGGGTGGTGTAGGGTGGGGGGTTTGAGCCAAGCAGATCTTCCCTACGGCACTCTGCACTCATCCGCTTGCCCCACAGGGACAGCCTTGCAGGGGGAGGGAAGGGAGTCGGGTTACAAGATCTGTGAAACTCGGCGCTGGGTTCAGTGGCTGGGTTACCCTGGAAACCTGACCCCCTGAACAGGAGCTAGCCACCCCCAACACAACACTCACTCACCCACCCAGCCCAGGGTTGGGTGGCACCAGGCGCCAGGAGCGCTCTCCTCTGGGGCAGATGCCTGACAGGACAGGAAGGGGGTCTGTTGGTGCCCAGGCCCCCAGGAGGGAGTTCTGAGGTGCTCTGTGATGCGTGGAGGCCTCACTTCCCTCCGACTGCTGCCCCTCGCAGGCCTGCTCTGTTCTGTAGGCTGTGCTTGGTTCAACCTCAACCTGCCAGAGGCAGACAGGCCAGGTGGGCAGCAGTGGCCACCTGAGCCCCCTGGCCACCAACGACTGGACCCAGCCTGCTCCCACCATGGCTTCCCTTCCGAGGGGCCTCCCCACAGCCAGCTTCTGAGTTTACCAGCAGGTGATAGGCCCTGGCTCCAGCCCACTCCAACCCTTTGTCATTTCCCTCAACACAGAAGGCCCTGTCCCCTCAGCTGCCCGCCTCTGCTCTTGCCCTGCCAGCAGGGTCCCAGTCTGACCACTGTCCTTGACTTCTCTGGTTCTGGGGCAACTCTATCCTTGCCCATGGAAGCCACAGACTCAAGCTGGGTGCCTGCCTCCCCATGGACTGAGCCATAAGTGCCAGGGCTCTGCCAGGCCCCCTCTCCCCCTGCAACCTTGTCAGGCTGGGCGGCTGGATTGAAGTGTTGGGTGGGTGTGGTGGGGGAGGAAGGGGGCAGCTCCAGAGATGGGAGGGGCAAAGGGCTAGGGAGGCCCTGGCCCCTGAGGGGCAGGGGGCAGGACAGAAGTTCCTGGGAGCCTGCTCTGAGGGCACTTTGGTTTCTTCCCTCCACACCTTCCCGGCCCCATAGTGGAGGGCCTGGCCCCCGGGGCAGCTGGCCACAGGGAAAAATTGCAGCTGTGGCCGCCCCAGCGGAGCCTTTCCCACCCCTCCCCCCACCTGAAGGCAGCATAATCAGGACACGTGACCTTGAGGACCACAGCAGCCCTCCCCTCCCATTCTGTCTTGATTGAAGAAACAGATTGAAGAGCCAAGCTGGGCGCAGACCTGGTGCCAAGTATTTAGGGAGGGGGAAAGGGGCACAGGGGGGCACAGGCAGGTTGTAGGCCCAAGGAAGGTCTGCTGTGAACCTGCAGGTGTTGTGTCTTCTCCAGGCCTTGCGCCCACCCCTCCCAGGAGGTCAAGGAGGGTGTCTGTGGTTCAGGCGGCTGGGATGCTGGGGAGGGTGCAGGATGGGCCCCGCAGGGTCTGCTCTTCTCTCTGGAGATGGGCTTGGCTGAGGGCGGCAATTTGAGTGCTAGTGGAGCTGTGGCACGAATCTGGTCAAGGCTGGATAGGACAGTGGGCCCTAAATCTGTATCCAGGCTCCAGATTGCCAAGACCTAGGTGTCCTTCCTGGCCCTTGGCCCTGAGCTTCCAGGAAGCTCCTGTTGCCTCCTTCCTCTCTGGCTCCAAGCCCACCTTTCTTCCCCTTCCGGGTTTCTCTGCCTTTCCCAGTCGTACCGGTGCCTGTGCCAGCCCTCTCCTAAACCCTTCACTCACTGCAGGCTGGAAGCTGGGGTCAAATTTGGCCTCAGTGTGGCTTGGTCAGGCTCCCTCACAACGCACAGGTTTAACACAGTTGTCTACATGTAAGAATGAGAAGGGTCTGCCTAAGAGCCTGGATCCAGGCTTTTCTTGAGGTCTCCAAAGCCCTGGCTTGCTCCACTGGACCCCTTAAAACAGTGATAGCTCTTGACAGGAAATCCCAGCTCACACACACCTTGCCAGGCCTCACAGGTTCTGGGCTTCTACAAACACTCCTGCAACCGAGCCCCGCACTTCTTTGTCGGGGTGCCGGTCTCCCGGATACCCCTCTAAGACAGTGGGCCCTAGATGGAGCTGCTGGTTTCCCCCCCTCACTCTGCTGCCCTGGAAAGGTCGCTGCCAGCCAGGTTCCCAGAGAAGGGGTTGACTTGGGGGCCTTGCCCTGGAGTTTCCTGCCATCAGGCTGAGGGCATGTGCCTGTTGCAAGAGACACACAGGAACTGAGGTCTGACTGACGACAGGGTGCCAGGTCTCATCAACCCACCCACGACCAGACAGATGTGCCCCAGCCCATTAGATATGGCCCCACCCTGGCCTCCATGCCAGTCTGTGTATGTGGCTACTCTCCCAAAGGTCCCAAATGCCATCCTCCTGGTGACACACCCACCTACAGAGAACTCTGCCCTAGCCATGCCCGACCTGTGCCAAGCCCTAGGGATCTCCCTCCAGGGCCTCTGGAGCCCTAAGCCCTCAAACCCAAACAGGTTGGCGGACTGCAGTAGGCTGGGCTGGTCAGGCAGGGGCCAGGTGGGGGCCGTTGGGGCTTGGAGGGTCGGGAAGGTTCCAGATCCTCCCTCAGTCCTCCTCCTCCAGCTTCATTTAGCACAGGGTTGGGGAATAGGAAAGCAGGAGGTAGGAGGGAGGCAGAGGGTCAGCTGGCCTCAGCCTGACTCTGCTTAGACCTCCCGCAGGAAGGCCAGGAGGCAGGAAGGAAGCAGCTTTTCCCGGAGGCTTGGATGCTGCAGGCCCGCTAGACAAGGCCTGTGAGGGCCTCCTCAGCCCTTCCCCAAAGCCCCACTCAGCCCCAGCCCACACAACCAACACCCAGCAACTCCAGCCAGTGTTGTGGCCTGGCCCTACCCTCCCGTCCCCAGGTATGCAGAGCTGGCCCAGAGGGCCATGGGGGTTGACTGGCCAGCCTGTCCAAACTTCAGGTCGGGGGTGGAAGTTGGATGAGACCACACAAAATAGTTCACGGGTAGCCGGGCCGGGCTGTCCACGGGCCAGCGGCCACAGGAAGGCTTCCCCAGGGCCCAGGTTCCTGCAGAGGAATCCTGGGGCCAGATGTCATGGAGGAGGGCTGCGGAGGCCCCAGGGAGCAGTGGGGTGGAGAGGTGGTGTGGGGTGGAGGGTGCCGCCTGCATTTCTGGCTGCCCCTTCACACCTGTTTCAGGAACACCGTACCCGCTCCCGCCCAGCTGCCTAGAGAGGGTACCTTGGGGACCACCCGGCCACAGCCATCTCTTGACCTTGTGTCGTTGTCCCTCTCTAGAAACTCCAAGGTCCCCGGCTCGTCTCTGTAGCGACCAGCCCTAGCAGCGGCGTAACTGTACTCCTGGAGACCGGTCCCGGGGTCCTGAGCGCCGCAGCGGGCTCCCGCTGCCCGCTCGGCCCGGCGGCCCAGCGCAGGCCGGAGGAGAATTTCGCTATTCCGGCAGCAAACAAGTGGGGGCGAGGATGGGAGGGGCGTCCTCCCGCGCCGCCCGGGCGGGGAAGGGGCGCCTGCGTCGGCTTCCGGCCGCCTCCCGCGGCCACTGGCCGGACCCGGCTCCGGCCGCCGGCGCCCAGGTGAGCCCAGGTGTGGGAGGCGGCGCGGGGCCCGGCGGGGGAGGGGGCTCACCTTTCTGGCCGCTGAGCGCCGCGTACCAGGAGAGCGAGAGGAAGGCGCACAGACAGAAGAGCAGTAGCGTCAGGAAGGTGCCATTGCGGAGCCTCATCTCCTCGGGTGCGCGGCGGGCGCCGGCGGGGCCGAGGCCGCATGGCCCGGGGAACCGGGGCCGGGGCGCGGGGGCCGGGAGGCGGCGGGGGCCCCGGCCCCGGGGCAGGCAGGGGCTGGGGGCCCGGGGCCGGGCGGGGATGCGGGCGGGCGGCACTGGGGACCGGGCCGGGCGGCGCGCTGACGGCTCCTCCGGGGCGCGGCGCGGGTGGCGCGGGCGGCTACGGCTGGGCGGCCGGGCCGGGCCGGGCTGGGCTGGGCTAGGCTGGGCGGCGAGAGCCGCGGCCCGGCCTGGATCCGGGGCCGCCGCGGAGTCGGCAGCGCAGGGCGGGGCGGCCCGGATTTAAAGGGGCCGCATCACACGCTGCCGCCACCGCCACCAGCACCGCGAGGGGGCGGGGTGGGGTATCAGCGCCCGGGATCCCGCCCGCGCGGGATCAGTGGCCCCCGCGTGGGCTCGCGCGTCCCAGGCCTCGGGCCGCCTCGGGTACGTCGAGGCTAGGGCCTTCCCCAGTGCGGGTCGGCGGCGGTGGAGGAGGCGCGCCGGGGGCCCCCGACCCGTGCCTCGTCACCTCTCCATTATGAACCCTCCCCACCGCAGATCCAGACCCTGTTCCCGTGTACCCGGGCACCCTTAGGCCCTACCCCCAGGTCTAAGCGGTGGGAGGGGGAAAGGTGCGGACCGAGCTGGTGTCGCCTCCAGGTGGGAGACTGGCCTAAGTGGCCAATGCCTGCCCCGACGCCCACCGGCGCTGCCCTTTCCAGGACCTTTCTGTAGTGGCCGGATAAAGGCGTGCTGGGGGCGGGAGAGGCGCCCCTGTTCCGCACAGCACGCACAATGGGCCGTGTTCAGTAGCAGAAGAGACGCTGTTACTTGGTTGTTGGGCACAATGACCAGTCCAGAGAGGGTCTGGCTTCTCAGGTGGCGGAAGGCAGGTGGAACCTCAGGGGGATAAGGGCCAAGGCCCCTAAGGGTTCAGTGCCTCTCCCTCACCGTAGGGGGCTTACACCTGAATTCTTTCCTCAGCCCTCCGTGGAACCAGCGAGGGTGGAAACAATAAAGGGATCCATCCAGCTGAGGTTCAGGGCAGACATCTGGGGAGCACCCTTGTCCAGTTCCTAAGAATCCTGGTTCCCAGCATTGCTTGTGAGCCCCGCCCCGTGGGAGAGTCTTTGGCAGGAGACAGGTTTCAGACTGGAAGTCACTGGAGATTTTGTCTTTCTCTTCCAGCCCAGGTCCACGCCTGGGGCAGGACGTGCTCCTGGGAGCACGATAGGGTCTGGGCATTAGCCTCTGCTGAGGTCTTTATGCCAGGAGCAGGTGAGGCAGGGCCAGTGGCTGAGGCGGGACTTCATCCTGGGGCCTGATTCCAATGCTGACAGGTTGGTACTGCTCTCTTCTGCTTGTAATGAACTTTATGAACTGACACCAGGCCTTATTGGAATCTTCTGGAGGAAACTGTCTCGTTCTGTGTTCCTGTGGCATCTTCTGCTTGGCAAGGAATAATGGTTTTTCATTTGGACCTTGATACAAAGAGTTTCACGTTGTTCTAAATGTCTTTTTTTTTTTTTTAATGTTTACCTTTGAGAGAGAGAGAGAGAAAGCATAAGCAGGGGAGGGGGAGGGACAGAGAGAGAGAGAGGGAGGGAGACTCAGAATGTGAAGCAGGCTTCAGGCTCTGAGCTGTCAGCACAGAGTCCAAGCCAGGCTCGAACCCACAGACTGCGAGATCATGACCTGAGCTGAAGTCCCATGTTTAGCCAACTGAGCTACCAAGACACCCCTAAATGTCTCTTTAGGTTTAAAAAGGAGTTGATTTAAGGAACATTCCTAAACCAGTAAAAATTAAGGAGACAGCTCATCTATGATTAAAGTTTGGGAAGTTCATCTGAGTCCCCTCCCACTCACACTGGGGCCTTGGGGAGGAGGAACAAGAATTAGGAGGCCCCCAGATGGGGGCAGGATCTTGGGGATTGGAGGGATCCCCTGCTGTCAGAAGTGGGATTATCTAGGGCCACCATGGGGGAGAGGGGTGGTGATTGACTTCTGGAGGTGTGAGGTCTGGAGGGGGAGAGGGGCGAGGGGGTGTAGGTTGGAGGGGCCACACTCAAACGGATGGCTGAGCTTGGGCAGCCATACGGGTCCAGGCTGTGGAGACTGAGGGCAGGCTTTCCAGACCCCCCAGCCAAGCTGCCTTTCTGTGCCTCCATCAGAAGTGGGGGGTGCACTTGGGACACACACCCACCTCCATGCCTGAATGTCCTGCTAGGATTCACACCAAGGGAGAGAAGGGACATCCCAAAGGAAAGCCAGGTGTGGGGTAGTCAGGGAAAGAGAGCAGAAGCTTAGGGGGAAACATAAACAGGGGCCTGCAGAAGTGACATCACAGGAAGGGAAGGCCCACCGTTCCTATTTATGTATTTATTTAGAGAGAACAAGCAAGGGAGGGTCAGAGAGGGAGACAGGACCCGAAGCAGGCTCTGTGTTGTCAGCAGAGAGCCTGATGAGGGGCTCAAAGTCACAAACCACGAGATCATGACCTGAGTGGAAGTCCGCCGCTTAACCGACTAGGCCACCCACTGTTCCATAATTTATTAGTCCCTGCATTCATTCCTTTATTCACTCTGCCCTCTGTTGGGGAGGGGGTGCCTGATCCTGCTGTCTCAGCTCTGGGAGGACTTTAGCCTGCCCCCCACTGTGGCTTCTGCACTCCCAACACTGTCCTTTAAAGCAGGGGCGGCGGTTGCTGGACTCCCATGCAGTTGTCCACTCTCCCTGTGCCCTTGCAGTGATTAGCACTTCGGGGACCCCCTGCAGCCAGACTCCCTCCAGGCACCTCCAGACCTAGGGAGCAGCACCCCCTCACCCACGGGTTCAGCCCCTGTGCCTGGGGACAGTAACTCTGATCTCCACCCAGGAGGGAGGATGGAGCCAAAGGTCCTGCTTTCTCCCCAGACCCCAGGTTATGTGCCCTTCTTCCTTTGTTCTTGCTTCCTACAGAGTGAAAGTGCGCTTGTGTAGGAATTACCTGCCAGCCCTCAGCCTGCTTTGCCTTCCTGGAGATTTTCTGGGACAGCCCTTGGACTCTTGGAGGTGGCTGGTCCTTCTTTACTGGGCTGCTGCTGCTTTTTTTTTTAATGTTTATTTTTGAGAGAGTGAGAGTGAGAGCAAGAGAGAGCGCGGATAAGCTGTGGAGGGGCAGAGAGAGGGAGACAGAGGATCCTAAGCATGCTCGGCCACCCAGGCACCTCCTTTACTGGGCTTCTTAACCTTAGTCCAGGCACCCAGATTTGGGGAGGTCTAGGAGTTAAGAAAGAAAAAAAGAAATCCATCTTTATTTTCATTAATCTGTAACTGAAGCTTGGCGTTTCCTTTAGTTCTGAATGGAGGCCGCAGCGTGAGCAGGGTTGGCAGTGCCGGTGGCCGGCACACAGCAATCTCGGGGGCTTTCGTGGTACGGGCGTTGCAGGCATCTCCAAATAGCGGTTATGCACTTTGGCTCGGCGTTTCTGGTATTTATTAATCCTGCCTCTTGTGTCTTATAATTTTATTTTTTTTAATGTTTATTTATTTTTGAGAGGCAGAGTGAGAGCAGGGGAGGGTCAGAAAGAGAGGGAGACACAGAATCTGAAGCCGGCTCCAGGCTCTGAGCTGTCAGCACAGAACCTGACGCAGGGCTTGAACCCACAAACTGCGAGATAATGACCTGAGCCGAAGTCGGATGCTTAACCTACTGAGCCACCCAGGCGCCCCTGTAACTTAATGTGTTAATAAAGAATCACAGGTGGGGTGCCTGGCTCAGTCTGTAGAACACATGACTCAAGCTCAGGGTCATGATATCAAGCCTTGCACTGGGCAAAGAGCTTATTTAAAAAAAAAAATCATGGGTATTTCAGTATCATAAATTTGTGTTTTTTTTTAAAGTAGGCTCCGTGCCCAACATGGGACTTGAAATCAGGATCCTGAGCTCAAGAGTTGCATGCTCTACAGACTGAGCCAGCCAGGCGCCCCACAAATTTGTGTTTTTATATTTTGGTATTTGTATTTCAATATTAGTACTCCTTTTGTAATGCAGTATCGTGGGGTTTTGGGGTAATGGTGGGGTTCAGAGCCAATGGCCAAGAAAGAATTCTTGAAGACGTCTTTGGTGCAGAGGGGATTTTATTTTTTATTTATTTATTTTTTTTTTTAATTTTTTTTAATGTTTTATTTATTTTTGATACGGAGAGAGACAGGCATGAGAGGGGGATGGGCAGAGAGAGAAGGAGACACAGAACCGGAAGCAGGCTCCAGGCTCTGAGCTAGCTGTCAGCACAGAGCCCGACGCGGGGCTCGAACCTACGAACGTGAGATCTGACCTGAGCCGAAGCCGGAGGCTCAACCGACTGAGCCACCCAGGCGCCCCAGAGGGGATTTTATTAAGGCACAGGGACAGGGCCGGGGGCAGGGAGAGCCGCACTGGGGTTGTGCAGAGCCACTGCTTCTATACTGGGGAGCTGGGGGAGGTAAAGTCAAGAGGAAGTTTATTAAAGGGATTTCCATATGCTAAGGAGGATTTACAGAAGACTGCAGGCTTAGGTATTGCTCAGCTCAGGCTGTTCCCCCCCTTCCCGCCCCCCCCCTTAGCAAAGCATTAGGATAGTCTGGGAGTTCCTGGAGATTAGGCTATTGATAAGATTGCCCATTTCTTGTAAGATTACTAAGAGATTTGTAAACTGATGGGAGACTCTTACCAGTTTAACTATTTGTTTTCTGTCCTTCCCTTTGTTCTTGGGCAGCCAGGAGAGGCTGAGGACTATCACAGGTGCCCCATCTGGGGTGTGGTCACTTGTGCTTGGCCCTCGGTTTGCCTTATGGTCCCTCATCACAATAGACTAAGGATTTCAAAACATGGTTCTAAGAAGGGATCCTTTGTCTTCTCCAGAAGCTAGCTGTATTTCCACCCAGGAGACTCTGGAAGGCCTGCCCTAAGCCTCACCTCCCCCCCAGCTGGCCCTTCTGCCTTGGATGCCTCCTTTCCATATTCATTCATAACAAATGTTCTGAGTGCCCATGGCACGCTCGACACTCTTGAGTCACCAGCGACACAGACACGTGTGCGTTGACATCTATCATGTCCTTGCCCTGCCAGAGTCCTGACCCTGCCCACTTCACCCACTGCTGGAAAGGTAAAGTCCATGGGGCTCAGAAAGCTTATGATGGGGGAAATTACTTTGTCTGAACACAGTGGGCCTTCCTGGGAAATTGAGGCTCAGCAAAGATGGCCAGGTGGATCAGCCTGTGCAAAGGTCTCTGTCGAAGGAGCCCCCAGGCCTAGATACGGCTCAGTGAGAGAAGGGGCCGGGGACAGACGGGGGCAGGGCAGAGCGGCAGGACCTTGCACACTTTGTCAGGGATTTGGGTGTTCACCCATGGAGCTGCGGGGAGAAGATTCGGGGCTGCCATGGGATCGAGACATCATATCTGCATTTCGCAATGATCACTACCTGAGGCAGGGAGACAGGACTGCAGAGAGTAAGAGAGAAAGCAGGGAGATGAGCCAGGAGCCGTTGCAGGTAAAGGAGTCCAGAATACACCACTGTGGCGTGAAAATTATTTAGAGCTGAAAGCATTTGAAAATGAGCTTTCCCTTGAACTCCTTTATGTGCTGGAAAAGCAAGTCCTCCCCCAAATAACTCAATTGTCCTAAATCCTCTCCCTGGGAGCACACAGGGAGAGATTGGCTTCTATCCCCTGATAAATCGATTGTCACAAACCATCATCAATAGCTCTCAAAAGTCATTTGTTTTCCTCGTTAGTACATTCTCCTCTCTGCTTCCCCTATGAAATTGCTATTTAAGCCTCCCAATTCTAACTGCCTAGTAGTCTAACAAAAATATTTTTTTCTTGCTAACCTGTTTCTTGTCAGTTTATTATTTTTTAAATTTCTTTTTGTCAATTTAGTTTGCAGACCCTAGTTACTGAACCTAAAAGGGTAGAGGAGTTTTCCATTCTGCCTAGACTTCACCATCTGGGGGAGATACGGTCTGGAATGAGGGACAGGGCGTTGAAGATGAAAGAGAAGTAGATAGGTTCAGGACAACCTTTCGGAGAGTATATATTGTTGAGGTCAAGAGCATGGACTAGAGAGACATCCTGCCGGGCTTCATAATCCTGGCCCTTTCACTATGTGACACCAGCTTGACAAAGGACCATAAAGCAAACTGAAGGTCAAGTACAAGCTAGTGTAACCCCCCACCCCCAATCCAGGTGGAATATGTGTGACATTCCTCAGGAGCTCCTGGCTGTCCAAAAACAAAGGGAAGGACAGATAATGAATGGTTAAAGTAATAGTCTCCACCATTTACAAATCTCTTAGTAATCTTACAAGAAAAGGGCAATCTTATCAATAGTCGTTAGGAACTCCCTACTGTCTTAATGATAATGCTTTGCTAGGGTAAAACAGCTTTAGCTTGATCATAGCTAGGCCTCCAGTAATCTGTGAGTCTTTAGCATATAGAAATCCATTTAAGAGACTTCCTCTCCTATGCCTGGGTGTCTTAGTCTGGCTCAGGTCTGATCTTATGGTTTGTGGGTTCGAGCCCCCATGTCCTGCTCTGTGCTGACAGTTTAGAACCTGGAGGCTGCTTCGGATTCTGTGTCTCCCTTGCTCTCTGCTTCTCCCCCACTCATGTTCTCTCTCTCTCTCTCAAAAATAATTAAACATTAAAAAAAAAAAAAAGGAAACCTCCTTTTGAGTTTACCTCCCCCAACTCCGCAGTATATAACCAACCCCAGCTCTTTCTGCCCATGGGTCCTGTCCCCATGTTTTAATAAAACCTCCTTTTTGCACCAATGACGTCTTCAAGAATTCTTTCTTGGGGCACCTTGGTGACTCAGTTAAGCATCCGACTTCAACTCAGGTCATGATCTCATGGTTCATGGGTTCAAGCCCTACGACAGGCTCTGTGCTGACAGCTAGCTCAGAGCCTGGAGCCTGCTTCGGATTCTGTCTCCCTCTCTCTCTGACCCTCCCTGCTCATGCTGTCTCTCTGTCTCTCAAAAATAAATATAAAAACATTAAAAAAATTAGTCTTGTCCTTCAAAAAAAAAAGTACCTTTAAAAAAAAAAAGAATTCTTTCTTGGCCATCAGCTCTGAACCCCAACCACTCCAAAACCCCATCACAAGCTGTGTGACTTTGGGCAAGTTACTTATTCTTTTCTGTGTCTCTTTCCCTCGGGTGTAGAATGGGAATAAAAGGATAGGCTTAATAACCCCACATTCTTATGATTTAATAAAGGCATATTTCTCAAAGCTATAGATTATCAAAGGTCCTCTGAGAACTCGGCTCACGGTAGTTCCTGCCCGGCTTCAGGGGTCACCATCTGCACGTTACAGGTTTCCCTGACCGGGAGAGAGCACTAGAAGCTAGGGCATTGGCAAATAAATAAATGCTCCGGCCTGTAAGTGATCCATGGCTCTTCTCTCACGTACTTGGCCAGAACTGGTCATATGATGTCACCTCAAGGGAGCAGGTGAGTTAATATATATAAAATATTTAGAATGCTTCCTGGCATAAGAGAAGCACTATGTGGGTATTTTTACTGTCATTGTCGGGACTCATGACTGGCAGGAAGTACGGGTGGCTTGAGGGCATGGTCACTGCTGACCCCCAGGCTGCTGGCCTGCATCGTGGTGCGTGTCATTGCAGTTGGGAACACTGGGGCAGGCATGAGGTGTGGTGGTTTAGGACTCTAGCTTACAACTGACTGAGATCCAAATCAACTGGTTTAAGCCATTTTGTGATCCCGCATCAGGCCTGACTGGACCTAGGAGCCCAGATGCTGAGATCAGGTCTTCATTTCCTGTGCTGGGTTGGCGGCCATGCTTGGGTTCCAGAAAATGGATGGAAATAGAGCATGGTGACGGGAATAGGGGATGCATGTGAAATGCAGGAGTGAAGGCTGTAAGCATCTTCCTCTCTCTAGAACTCTTGTCAAGGGGAACTTGAACCCTTCCTCCAGAACCGCAGACCCTGATTGTCGAGGAGTGTGGGTCCCCACAGACCAGTGCGGGGCTGGGGGGGTAGGGGTACGTGGGGGTGGGGGGCTGTGCCCTTGTTAAGTACCTGTGAACTTGCCCTACTGAATTCTTCCCCCTGACATGCTTTTAACCAGGTCAGAGCGCTGGCAGCTTGGGCATGGCCTCCTGTAGGCCAAGGATTAAGTAACTTGCCCAAAGTCACACAGCTTGTGATGGGGTTTTGGAGTGGTTGGGGTTCAGAGCTGACGGCCAGGTTGCGGGCTTCTGGACCTCTCTCTTCAGCTCAGGGCCTGCCAGATGGTAACTCCTGGGCTCCACGCACAGTTGGGTGCCGAGGATCCAGCCCCAGCGCCCCAGGACACCCCTCTCGTCCGGTCCTCTCATCTGGTCTTCTCGTCCGGTCACGTGTGGAAGCCCCGTGGTCTGTAGGCCAGCTGGAACCTGGCAGCCAGGCAAGGCAGGTGCAGTGTCTTTGGCTGGGCCCCCACAGGAGGGGCTTCCTGGGACTCCTTTTCACAGTGAGCCAACGCCGTTCCAGGGAGGACCCTGTGCCGTTCCAGCTCCCTAGCATCACAGTTATGGCAATGTTGGACTATGTTGGACTATGTCCACCCCCATGCACCCCGCAAACAGCACCTGAGCTCCCCTACATGACTGGTGCGGGGACACGGGCAGAGTGAAAAGGGGTGCCTACAGCCAGCTGGGCCTGCCAGGAAGAGGGGAGCTCTGGCTCAGGGCACCTGTGGCCTAGTGCGATGGGGAAAGTACCCTGGACCAAGAGGAGAGAAGGGGTAGGGAAAGGGGATGCAGACCTGGAGGTGAGGGCCATCAGGGCACTGGGACTTTGGAGCACAAGAAAGCCCAATAAATTTCCAGAAGGTTTTTTTTTTTAAGTTTATTTATCAGAGAGAGTGCGAGAGTACACGTGCATGGATGAGTGTGTGCAAGTGGGGGAGGGGCAGAGAGAGAGGAGAGAATCTCAAGCAGGCTCCGCACTGTCAGCTAGGGCTTCATGTGGGGCTGAAACTCACCAACCATGAGACTATGACCTGAGCTGAAGTTGGATGCTTAACTGACTGAGCCACCCAGGCGCCTGTAACTTTTTCAGAAGATTGTTGATGGGACTTGGGGGGGCAGGCAGGTAGCGCCCTGAGCCGCTGACCCCAAACCCCTGCCCCTTTCCAGAAAGCATGGCTCCCACCCTCAGGCACTGTCTCTTCACGGCCCCCTGTCTCATCATGGCCCCCTCCCCGACACCTCTTGGCTTCTCCATTGATTCCAGAACCATCTGCCGTTAGGCTGGCCCTTTGGGGGCTCCCAATGGTGCTCATATGGGGGTAGGTCTGAAGCAAGGATGGGGGAGGCCTGTGAGGGGTGGCGCCATTGGATCCCAGCCATGACCCTCGTGACCCTCGTCTGAGCCTCCTTCCAGGCAGGTTCCACTTAATGAATAGCCTTAGGGGACCTGCAGCTGCCCATATCAGACCTCGGGGATCTCCCAGGTGAAGTGGGTGTGCTCTCCCTGTTGCTGCAGGGCGGGGGAGAACCAGTGCCCCTGCTGGCATCTCTGTGGGGCTAGGACCTGCTCAGTGCTAGGGGCCCAGGGACCCATGCTCAAGAAGGGGCTGGCCAGAGGGTGCCACCAGGGTGGGGTGAGGATGAGGTTGGGTCCAGCCTCCCCCCAGGGGCAGCCTGCAGCCCCCTCTGGGGACCCCCCCCCCCCACCTTGGCCTGAGCTCTGGCGGCATGTTCCTTCCTGCCAGGCATGCAGGACTGGGGTCTTAGCCAGAGAGGTCCCTGGTGCCACCCATGGGGCTTAGTGTTTCTGCCCAACTTGGGCACTGAGCTTTCTGGTTCGTCTTTAAAAAAAATTTTTTTTAATGTTTATTTTTGAGAGGGAGAGCACGAGTGGGGGAGGGTCAGAGAGAGAGGGAGACACAGAATCTGAAGTCGGCTCCAGGCTCTGAGCTATCAGCACAGAGCCTGACGACAGGACATGAACTCATGAACCGGGCGTTTATGACCTGAGCCCCCCCAGGCATCCCTCTTTTCCTTCTTGCCTTCTTTGCCTCATTCAGCTTTGGTGAGAGCTGTCTCCACAGCCCACCGCCCATGGAGCAGCTCTGAGGGTGACCCTCCATGCTCCCTCGGACACCCAGTGTCGCACCCCCAGGCAATGCCATGCAGGCGGCTGAGCCCAAAACTGCTGCTCCTGCCCTCCAGCAGCCCTGGGCTCCCAGGTGCTAAGTTAGGCAACTTAACATCACCTAACTCTCCAACCGTGACTCTCCATGGGTTTATTCCATTTCCCTGATGACACCTTGAGCCCTTTTTCTTTGGGAACACTCCCTGACCCACCCCCCCCCCACCCTGCCATGCTCCACCCCCCCCCCGCCCCCCCTTTAGTTGGACCATGTGCTTTTGCAGGAAGGGTTATATGGAGGTAATATCCAGTGTCTGGGGATTTTCCCAAGGGGTTGATCAGGAAAGGCCTCGCAGAGGAGGTGACAATTACAGAGCAGTTGCCACGCAAGAGGAAGGAGGGAGAGTTCCAGGTAGGGGGAGGAGCCAGGGGAAAGTCACCAGGTGGAATGAGTTAGCACAGTTAGGAGCCCAGGGTGTGTCCCTCCCTTGCTGGGGAGGAGCAGTGGAGCGCAGTGTGGGACTCCCTCCTCCTCTCCTCCGTGGAGAAACCAACGCAGTCCCTGGACCCAGTGCTGGGCTCTGGACGGGCTTGATCCCCTGTGATCCTCAGAGTCCTTGAGGCGGCCCACAGCAGCTTGGCCTAAGTCCTGCAGTGGTCTCGTCTCTGGTTGCCCCAGCACCGGCCTACAGGCTTGGCTCCACATCCCAAAGAAAATACAGGGAACTTCATAAAACCTTTCAAGGGATGGGGTTACTTCTGTAAGGGGGGAAGAATTGAGCGGGGTGGGAATTGAGGTGGTTACAACATCCCAGACAGCAATAAACTAAACCAGATGATCTCCCGGCCACCCCTGCTAGCCCCCCAGAAAATCCTGACCCAGGTCTCTTCCGTGCTCCCCACCTTTCACCTCAACCCGGAGACTGTAGTCTCCTTCCTGACATCCCCACCCCCAGCGGATGCCCCCAAAGGCAGCCAAACAACAGCTAGCAAAGCCTAGGGGGGGCATTGCCTGGGAGGGACCCCATTTCTGCCCCATTTCCAAGATGGGGAAACTGAGAGGTTTGTCATATGCGCAATGGCAGGCTCAGTAGATTGTGGGTCTTCTGGCTCAGGTGCCGGTGGGGCACAGGGGAGGTCCCTGAGACCCAAAGAGGGGAAAGACAGCAGATGTCAGAAGAGGGCACTGGACCACGGGACAGGATCTGGTTGGCTCTGGTCTTCCCCGCTGCCAGCTCCCTGCCACCCCGGCCTTTCTGGGCTCTCGCGGCTCTGGGGTTCCTGCTCCCCAGCCCTGCTGCCTGGCTGCTTGTTGAAATGTTGCTGAAATAGGTGGCAGCGGGGCGGGGATCCCCCTGTTATGACGGTGGTCATGGGACGCTGACTCACTGCCGCCAGACCACCTGACCTCACCAGGCAGGCGAGAGGGCCCTGCCAGGGGGTTCCCCAGCTGCCGCCTTGTTTACTTCTCACTGGCCTTGGGGGAGGGCAGGGCAGGGCAAGGGCCATGCTCAGCAGTAGGGCATCCTGGGAAGGCCAGAGCTGGGACTCTCTAGAGCCAGGGGAGAGAGGGGTCTCCAGGCTGGCTTCCCTGGGCCCCATTACCTGCCCACCCCTTTCCCCCTCAGCTCTTCATCCCTCTTCTCAAACCCACCACGGTCCCAAATGGGGCTGAACAGAGGAGAAAGCAAAGGAGGTTCTGCGGGCAGCGTCTGTTTCCGCTGCTTTGAACAGGGGCCGCCCCTTGAGCCCCTCCCGAAACCGAGGTTCTCCAGAGCCCCAGGGCTTTCCTTGTGCGCCCCCACTCACTCAGATGATCCTACTGAAACCTGGGGGGAGGTGGGACACTGGGCTCTTGGCCCAGCCTGTCCTGGGCTGCGAGGCTCGCAGGCTGCTGAGTCACCCCCATGGACACCTGTGTGCCCTGCATCCTCTGCCCAGCACTGCCCCCTGTCCACTCCCTGACCATGTCTGCGGGGCGGTGGGCACTGGGTCACTTTCCCAGGCTCACAGCAGGGACGCAGGGAGGGGTCTGAGAGGATATATCCTCTCAAAAGGGCTTCTTTGTCCTGGGCGGGGTGTGAAGACTCGCCTACTCTCGAACCCCTGGAAGGACCAGGCACACCTGTGGACAGGTCCCTGCTGTGCTACCTTGGGCAAACCGCCTTCAAATCTGACAGCCAAGTCCACCCACCCTTCCCTTCCAGTTTCCCATCCCTAAGGTTTTACCTGCTCCCACAAACCCCACCATGAGAGGACAGGACTTTGACTCAGCAGGTCTGACTTCTCACAGGACCCCACCTGGGAGATGACATGGGGTGACATACCCTTCCTGCCCACCTC